>JAOSBO010000210.1:40278104-40291820 GCA_027563915.1 Erythroxylum rotundifolium
GCTCGTATACGCTATTGACAATCACTCCGTAGCTCGTCAACTCAGATTCTTTCACTGTATTTATCAGTTTGACCATGTCGTCGTTGCCATCACCGTTCTTATGACCAAGCATTTGTTTTCTAGTGAATGTGATATCTCCTGGAAGGTTGGGCACTACAAAGGGTTCTGAGTCCGATGGGACTTTCTTCTGCGGTTCATATAGCCTGATACACTCTGCTGTGCATAAAGCAAAGAAGCCTGTCCCGTGAAACACCAGCCTTGGAATACCAATTTTGGTTGCAGAATCAGTGGCCCACGGGAAGAACATATCTGCAATAAGGCAATCAGGTCGCGCTTCCTGCAAAAGCTTCTCAACAGGTCCTTGAAGTAAGGCCGTGGCCATGAAAAATTTCTTGAGCAGAACAGCCATATCCATCCCCCGAGCCTGAGAAGAAGAAATAGCGTCCGCTGTTTCGTATCCTTCAGGTAACCCAACCTCAACAGCGGGGAAGTTGATGACTTTGATATCGATTTCAGGGCCCAAGTTTTTGGCTTTCTGGATTGATTTGGCAACAAAAGGAACGCTGAGAGGTATTGTGACTATGGTGGCTTTGATTCCTCTAGAAACAAACAGCTTGGCCATTTCCATAGTTGGTATCATGTGGCCATGCGCCATGAAGGGTAAGAAAAAAATATGCAGCTGACGATCTTCACTCCCCATGTGACCTTAACTTCTCAGAATTTAGGAGAAGAACCGAATTCAGAACAGATGACAGTCACAGATATTTTGTACCTTGAAGGAAAGAAAAGAAAGCTGATAAAGAAGCTACAGATTACTGTCAGTCTAGTCCTGACTAGTTTACTGCCATGAACATGATGTATACATCGGCTAAAAGGTCAAGCGAAAGCCAGCGGTCAACTAAGCTTGCTTCTTATAATTAATTTCCAATTATTCGACGACGCCTCCTGCATTTAATGAATAAGCCGTGACCACCAAGTTTCCGTCTCCTGAAAGAACAGGAAGTAGAGTATAGACTCGACTATGAGATAAAAGTCTTTGAAATCTTGTGGGTCAGAATCGACCGCTTTGTTTGTTCCGGCTAGTGACATAATCACTTACGTCAGTATGTACCCCATTGAGGCAGACCGAGGTTCGGGGATGGTTATCTTTTAGCTTGAGGTGTCAACACCTTCTTGTACAGATGGCATCCGTCAACATAGAGATATCCATAAATAGCACGACACTACTATTTTAAGTGTATATTTAATAACCCTTTACATCCATCAAGACTATTTGAATTTTGATACTTGAGAACCAAGCTTTGCTTTTCAATTAGGTCCTCTCCTGAACGTGGTTGTAATTAAGGGTATAGTTTCAATTTTTAGGAATCATGAAGATCGAGTAAAATGATTGTATTAACCACCACGTAGATTGATGCATTTGTGTTAAATTTATCCTTTTTCTTGTAAATTTTGTTGCTAAATTGTTGATTTATTCTAACATTATAATTAAGGTTAATTAAGGTTGGCTAACTTTTTTTTTCTCTATTGCGGAAGATTAGAATACAATGTTATTAGTAATATTATATTATATATATTAATTATTATATATATATGTATATATGTATGTATATACATATGTGCGCATGTTCGTGTTGGAGCAAGGCAAGATAAAATATTTTATTCACTTCATGTACTATTTATACAGACGTTGTGTTTTCTATAACTGTCTCTATCTGTACAGATGCTATTTTGATTTGGTAGTTACAACAGAAATACTGTAAACCCCTAGACTATTGCTGTATATGTATGGTAGCGTGCTGGGATGACTATAATGATTTGGGGCGTCCTTCTATAGGCCCCTCAAGATGGAGCTCTAAGAGGAGACTCCAATCTTGTCTCGCAGATGATGGAATTGAGTGCGAGGAAGAGACTTGGTGAGAGCGTCAGCTAATTGATCAGCAGAAGACACATTAGAGACACCGAGTGCCCCAGATTGGACTTGTTCCTGGATGAAATGAAAATCAATCACAATATGTTTCATGCGAGAGTGAAAAACTGGGTTGGAGCATAGATGGGTCGTACCAATGTTATCACAATAGATGACCAGTATGCGAGGCAGGTGAATATCAAGTTCGGAGAGCAAGGAGCATAGCCAGCAAAGTTTGGCTAAAGTAGCTACTATAGCACTATATTCAGCCTCAGTGAATGACTGCGCTACAATGTGTTGTTTCGTTGAACTCCAAGAAATCGGATTGTGATCTAGGTAAATGATATAAGCACTTGTGGAAGTGTAGTCATCCTTATTGCTTGCCCAGTCTGCATTAGAAAATGCGTGGAGATTAATGTTGAAGTCACGGTGAAGAACAATGCCATGATCAGGAGTTCCTCGAAGATAGTGCAGAAGATGCTTAGCAGCCTGCCAGTGTGATGAGGTCGGCCGATGCATAAATTGAGAGAGCTTGTTCACGGCAAAGGCAATGTCCGGACGTGTTAAAGTCAGATATTGAAGACCGCCAATAATTGCACGATACTCAGATGCGGAAGTTAAGGCAGTACCTTGATAAAGACTTAAGGGTTGAGTGTTGCCGAGCAGGGTGAGCACTGGTTTTGCTACAGCCATGTTAGTCCTAGCAAGAAGATCAGTAATATAGCGTCGTAACAGGAGGAGTCCAAGTGGGTGCGCAGTTACTTCAATCCCCAAGAAGTAATGAAGTGAACCGAGGTCTTTGAGGGAGAATTCGGCAGCCAGGTGAGAGACAAATTGTTGAACAAAGATGATCAGGACCTATAATAACAATGTCGTCAACATAAACAAGGAGATACAAGAATATGCGTGATGACCGAAAGATAAAGAGAGAAGTGTCAACCCGTGAGTTGGTGAATCCCTGGGAAAGAAGGAATTGTTTGAGCTCCGAATACCAAGCTTATGGAGCTTGTTTTAAGCCATAGATAGCTTTATGGAGTTTACACATATGGTGCAGAAGATCTTTGGCTACAAAGCTAAGCAGTTGAACCATAAACACTGACTCAGTGAGATGCCCCTGAAGGAAGGCGTTGTTGACATCCAGTTGTCGCATCGACTAGTCATGACTGACAGCTAAGGATAAAACCAAGTGAATCGTGGTCGGCTTAACGACCGGACTGAAGGTATCATGAAAATCAATGCCAGAGCGCTGATGAAAACCCTTGGCGACCAACCAGGCTTTGTACCTGGCAGCAGTGCCATCCGCATTACACTTAGTGCAAAATACCCATTTGCACCCAACAAAATTTGGTGCATGATCTGAAGGAACCAACCCCCACGTTCCATTGCGAACAAGCGTCTCATATTCCTCAGACATGGCGAGGCGCCACTTGTCATCCTTGAGTGCTTGAGTGACCATAGTGGGTTCCAGATGGGGAGAGGGAATCAGTTGGGCGGTGAGGTTGAATTTTCTGTTGGGTTTGTGAATGTTATTTTTGGCATGAGTGGTCATCGGATGGATGTCGGTGCCAAGAGGTGGGACCGAAGGTAGTGTAATGTGTGGGAGAGCTATGGTAGGTGGTGGATTGGGAGTTGTGTGGGCCAGGGGAGTAGGGGAGGTAGCAGGTGCAGGTGGATGCGAACATGGGACAACATCAATAG
The DNA here is from genome assembly GCA_027563915.1 of Erythroxylum rotundifolium. Taxonomy (NCBI): domain Eukaryota; kingdom Viridiplantae; phylum Streptophyta; class Magnoliopsida; order Malpighiales; family Erythroxylaceae; genus Erythroxylum; species Erythroxylum rotundifolium. The sequence continues at coordinate 40,281,712 of JAOSBO010000210.1, forward strand.
CGGATGGGCCTTCAGCAGACGAAGTGGTGAGTGGCCAAGAGTGGAGCGACTGTGAGGGAAGGAGGAATATAGGAGGCAGCTAGGCAAACTCGGTGGAGGGATCTGGACAAGGTAGACGATCTTGTAAGGTTTTGAAGGGGAAGACACTTTCATCAAACTTAACATGACGTGAAGTATAAAGTTTAAAGGAGGTAGGATGAAGGCATAGATAGGCACTCTGAGTGAGAGAGTACCCAAGAAAGACACAGGCAATGGAGCGAGGCTTGAGTTTGTGATGAGTGCAGGGACAAAGCCACGGATAGCACAAGAACCCAAACGTTTTAAGCTTAGAATAGTTAGGAGATGAGCCAACAAGTTTTTCAAACGGAGACAACATTTGAAGAGTAGGGGTGGGAAGTCGGTTGATTAAGTACATGGCATTGGCAAAGGCATAGTTCCAGTAAGAAAGGGGAACGAAGGCATAGGTCAGAAGAGAGAGTCCTGTTTCCACAATGTGACGGTGTCTCCGTTCAGAGTAACCATTATGTTCAGGAGTGTGTGGTGGGGTGGTAAGGTGGGTAATGCCATTAGCGGATAAGAAGGATGCAAGAGCAGTGTATTCACCTCCATTGTCGGAATAAAGGCTTTTAATTTTGAGGTTGAAGTGATTTTCAATGAGTGCCTTAAAGCGGACAAAAATGTCATAGACATGACACTTACGTTGAAGAGGGTAATACCAAATATATTTAGTGAAATGATCGACGAAGATGATATAGTATTTGAAACCATCAATAGAGTGAATAGGCGAGGTCTATACATCAGTAAAGATCAGTTCTAAGCGATGAGAGGACACAATTGACGAAACAGAAAATGGGAGTTTGTGACTTTTATTATAGTGACATGAATTATATTGATGAAGCAAAGTAGAGTTAGTCACTGGTAACTGAAATTTTGCACAGACAAATTTGGAGACCGAGGAGGCAGGATGACCAAGACGATTGTGCCAATCAATCAGAGTGGTGTTGGTGCGAGAGAACAAAACAAGTGGAGGATTGGAGGAGGATGAACTCGACCACTCGTACAACCCGTCCTTAGTTGGGCCCGTCAGCATATTGCTCTCTTATGCATGTCCTTCACAGAAAAACCAGTAGGTAAGAATTCAACAGAGACATTATTTGTGGTGCACAATTGTGAAATGGAAATCAGATTTTTTTTCATCAACAGTACACAGAAGACATTGTTGAGATTTAAAGGGCGAGAGGAAGAAGGAAGGGAGAGGGAACCCATGTGAGTGATTGGTGGCCCGAAGCCATCACCAATCATAACTTCATCTGGAGCGTCATACGGTGCATGGAGAGACAAATTTTTCAAATCTGTGGTAACATGATGGGACGTGCCACTGTCAAGAATCCATGAAGCAGTGGGAGTAGCACCGGTGGTTGTATTAAGTGCTTAAGATTGCTAGGGAGGGGAAGGGCGTTGTCCAGCAGGGCATTGGCCATAGTTTCAGGGACCATATGGTGCATAACCAGTGGTGGATGAGGTTGAGACCAGCCGAAACAGAGGACATCGCTTAACGGAGTGGTCATAAGTGCCACAAGCTTGACAGGTGCCATTGTAGCGGCGGGGAGGTGGTTTGGTAGCCCTAGAATGCCCAGGGGAAGACCACGGTTGGCCGAAGGGCGAAGAGGCAATGACCTGGGAATGCCCGGACTTGGGACGAGAATGCATGGACGTTGTATTAGCAGTGGACGGCAGAGAAGGGAGTGGAGGAGACTGCGATTGGCGTACTGTTAGTTCCTTGTTTAGGAGCTTTTCATGAAGCTCATCAAACGAGATAGGGGTCTCGTAGGCATTGACGGCGTCGACGATAGACTTGTAGTCTCCATCAAGACCATCAAGGACTTTCTCGATTAAGTCTTCCTCATCAAGAGGTTTACCCAAGATTGCAAGTTCATCCGCCCCACTTCGGATGAATTGCATGTATTCACTGATAGTGCGAGAACCTTTAATCGGATGTTTGGGCTGATCTTTGATCTATTTAATGTGTTCCCAAGTTGGTTTGGCGTAGGTGTTTTCAAGAATAACCCACGCTTCTCTAGAGATGGTGGCGTGATTAATGAGAGGCACAACTGCTGGAGAGAGAGAGCCAACTAGTGCACTGAATATGAGCTTGTCCTGACGATGCCAAGACTAAAAGGCAAGGTTGGGGGAGTCATTTCTGTTGATAGTTGTGACAGACGAGGGTGCAGTAATGCTGCCATTGACAAACCCGTTGAGGTTATAGCCGATAAGAGTGGCCTCAAATTGGAGTTTCCAGGAGAGATAGTATGTAGTGGTTAGTTTAATGGTCGTGTGGTAGGAAATATTGATGGCAATGAGGGGATTTTATAGGTCAGGAGAGTTGGGAATGGTTAGCTGAGAGGTAGTCAAGTAGGATGACGCCGTTGGGAAGCAAAAGACAGAAGGAAGAGTGGTGGGAAAATAGGGTTGATCTTCTGCTATGATACCATAAAAGGAGCAAGGCAAGATAAAATATTTTATTCACTTTATGTACTATTTATACAGACGTTGTGTTTTCTATCACTGTCTCTATCTATACAGATACTATTCTAATTTGGTAGTTACAACAGAAATACTGTAAATCCTTAGACTATTGCTGTACATGTACAGTAGCGTGCTGGGATGACTGTAATGATTTGGGGTGTCCTTCCATACGTGTACGTGTGCACGTGTGCGTAATTTTGTGTGTAGTTGTTTGCAGTTAATTGTTATGAAAAAATAATAATGGTGAATGTGGCTCTTATATGTATAACTTAAAATGCAAAAGAACCTGTTGAAGCCCAATTAAATAAAACTTGTTCATCTTTTCTTCATCCTTCTGTCTGTACAGCCAAAGCATGTCCTAAACTTTTACTTACTTTGGAAATTTACGCTTAGTTTGAAGTAACGGTGACAGTTGATAATCTGTTAAAATTAATCAACTAAAATGATAAGTACTTATTTTCAATAAGTACTTATGTATTTGAAATTACTGTTTTAGTAGCTGCTGAAATATGAAAATAGGTGTTTGGCAAGTATGATTGCAGCTGCTGAAAAGAGATAAAATGACTAAAAAATCTAATAATTTAATAAACTATTATTTGTTGTATAAATAGTTAAAATATATTATTAGTCATATAAATTTGAAATTATAAATAATAAAATATTAAATTAAAATATAAATAAAATAAATTTAGTAAATAAAGTATTTGATAAAATATATTATTAGTCATATAAATTTAAAATTATAAATTATCAAATATTAAATTAAAATAAGAAAATATAAAATAAATTAGTAAATAAAATATTTCATAAAAATATATTATTAGTTGTATAAATTCAAATTATAAATAAGAAAATATTAAATTAGTTGAGGGTATAATGGAAAATAATAATTATCAGAAGGTTATTAATCGAAAGTATAATTTTTACCGCAAAAGTACTTTCCTACAACAACCCTTTTTTTACTTATCGATTTCTACTGTGGCACCGCACTTTTTTCCAATCTCTAAATGTTCGGTCGCAGATTCAAACATGTGACTACTTTTGAAAATAACAGTGCTCAAGCCAATGTCTGGATAGAAATTTTTAATTTTTTAAATTAAAAATAAAAAATGATGTCATTTTATAATATCATTTATTTATACATTTTGAAAGTTAGGTCCAGACTAAGCATTTCAAACCTGAATTTGGCTGAAGACTCTATTTTAAATAAAAAAGTCAAGGTCTAGTCTAAAGCCTGATCAATTTGGAGTATACCAATTAATTTTACGTTAGACCGAATCTAACCAAATTTGTTATTTAATGCCTTAATTAAACACCTCCCAATGTTCTCATCTTATATGTAAAGGATAACAACACAGCTTCTCGCCTGGTTTTGATTGGTTATAAGAAATATTTTTATGATTTGAATTTATATATATATAATTAAAAATATTTTAAATGAATCAAATTTGATTTATTTTTAGTTTTTAAGTAATACTTGATTAGTAATATAATTTTACTTCTATTATAGTAAAAATTTTAATATTTATGTTAATTTTAAACATGAAATAAAATAATTAGTTAATTATGTTATCCATAGTTGAATTTCAAAAAATTAGAAATATGGTAAGAAAGCTAACTTTTACTTCCAGTACGCCCTTTTTTGTCTTGGTTGGACTAAGCCATCAGGCCGTCATTTTCCACAAGTCTTATAGTAGTTTCTGGCGATGTGCCTTGGTCTCTATTATAATTATTTCACCAGATCTTTCAAAAGACAATGCAAGAATAATTTGGTTCGAGAGTGTCAAGTGGATGGCATTGGGCAGCCTAAAACTTGAATGAGCCTAAGTCATATGGCTCGTGTTCGAATTAGAGCTCAATAAAACTTATACGGTTTAAAACTCAGATCGAATGTAACCTTGATTTGAATATTATTTTTTAATTTAATATTTAAAAAATAATAATATTTTATGAAAATAAAATTATTTTACTTAATTTTTTAAAATTAAATTCAACTAGAAGCTCAGTTAACTCGAGTCGAATTTATTAATAAGATAAGCACACTTTAAATTGTATTAAAAAAAAGATAATCTTCCTAAAAATTCTGTGTGAAGCGACGAATTAGAGCTCATTTATTAGGTTAATCAATTCTTACCGTATTTTGTTAAATCTTACCGACACATTTTTTCTATAGACAATTTTCATGTTTTAATTGGTGTGTAGCGACATCCTGTCAACCTAGAGGTCTAACTTCAACAATCAAAGTGCTACAATGCCCCTTTTGCAGACAAAGTACTGTGGATAGTCAACTCATAACAATTAATGCAGTAGATAATGATCTATCATACAGATGCATCCAAAATCTCTTATTTGAAAAATTCAACTCTAACATATACAGTCTGTCGGTTTCAGAATCCCAAGACTTTTCTATCGTAAGCGATCACGTAAGTGACAACGTAAGGTTGATTTGGCATGTCAAGTTAATTAAAATCAACATATGTGATCCAATCAGAAATTATTTTGAAGTTAAAACAATCCCATCTGTTTGAATTTTGGTTTTTTCTCCCAAGATGTGTTTTGAGTGTGCAGCTTGATTCTGTAGATCGTTTTCCATTGTTCTGCTCTTTCTGTTGCCACATCTTGATTCTATGGTGTGTAGGATCATCGCCATCCATAAAATAGCGAGTGATTGAAAATAAAACGTTTTGTTTAATAGAGGCCATTAAAAAGAGACCAGAGAAAAAGAAAACGGATTCTCTTTTTGTAAATTAGTTTTTACCATATGAATAAATGAAATGATATAGGGTTAGTACAGAGCGTCTTATGTGATTAAAAACTTCTTTGCAAATCTATTTGGAATTTACACCAATTAACTGCCTTGTCACCTGCTTTACCATCATCTCACCAGTCTTTCTCTTCTATGTCACTGATTTACCTACATTCTACTTCACCTATTGTCTAGCTATTTTCTATCGTATATAGCTTCATTGGTTGTCTTCCCTTCTCTGTCAGTGTCGTTTATTCTTTGGCATTATCACCAGTTTGGGGTTTATCAAGTTGATTTTCAGTCCTCTTCCAGACATTGTCTCATCTTATTTTTTGAAAAAACATTATGCTTTGCTTACTTCTTTTTCAAGTTCTGAGTGAGCCCCACAAAGAAGGATTTTTTGGTGAATAGTGATAACTATACAAAGAGAATATACAAAACTGGTGTGTGGCATTTTAAAGAGATTGGATCGATTTGATTGTTTCTATTCTGTGGTTAATTGGTTTTTCATAAAGTTTTCTTCTTTGTTGGATGCAATTGTATTTGGTTTTAGATTGTCTATGCTCATGATTGATTCATTTCTCTTTGGTTGATTGTTATTGATATCAGATCCTCCTTAATTTAATTGTTTATCATGAATTAGAGGCTTGATTGTTATTCATGTCGATAAAAATTTAAGATTTTGAATCTGTTTATGCTACTGTCTTGTGACTGTCTTATCTGTTCTGATTTTAAATAATTGACAAAAATGAGGTTTCTGCATTCCGGGGCATCTTGTTTTGTGTTATGGAATCTTGCTTACGCTTGCTTTGAATAACTTATGTGTTTTTTGCCTCTATTTTGTTTCCAGAAATTATTTCCATGACTTTTTTTATTTTGCTTCTAGGATATTGAAGAATGCTCACATATGATGTATTCTATATATGTGTATATTATGATTTCTGAGACTTATTCTGCATTTATGCACTGCTTAGTTTTATGCACAATTGCATTTAGAATTTTTCTTTCTGCATTTTATGTTTATGGAATGCCCACTTATGGATTCTAAAACAAATTGATTCGTGTGTACTTTGTTTTGTTTCTGTCTACATGTGTTCCCTATTTTTGCTACTGTATTTGCCTTGTCTGTGTTTACTGTTTATAAAGATTACACAAACAATTGGTTTTCAAAACCACTTGAGAAGTGTCTCACCAATAGCGCTTTTCCGTTGGTGATTGTGGATCGGTGACGCCACTGATTGGCGTCACCATCGTGAAACACGATGCACTATGCGTGAAAAATCATCCATGGACGCAGGCGGCAAAGAGAACGATGGTGAGCAATTCGATGGCAACAATTGACCGGTGTGGACAGTTGAGAGAGCTGATGATTATAGTCTAAGCAAGGTGCTTTTTGTGATTGACTTGGAGCACTACCCGAAGAGTTGAAAGCATTGGAGCAATATGATGAGTTGCGAATGTTACCTAACGATTGGGTAAACGTGGAAACACGAGGGATTATGGGTGTCAGGTCTCTGAAACGTTGGAGGCAGAAATGGGGGACGATTTTTGGAGAAGACAATGGGTGCATGAATCACACGCGCCCATCGTTTGCAAACGATGTTACCTCCAAACATGACTGCACGCGTCAGTCAACGCTTTATTGACCGCACAGTTGATCCTCCTGACTATCCACGCACCCGTTAGTCTTTTATTTGCTTTTAAATTAAAAAAACTTAAATTTTCAATTTAATTAATTTAATAGAGATTAAATTAATTTATACTCCTAATAAAATTGAAAAGAGTTTTACTAAATTTTTAAAAATTGTTTTCAAAAGGAATTTTTATTAGGAAAAGTTTTGGAATTTAACTTAATTTTTCAAGAGTTGAATCACTAAATTAAATTTGATATCAAATCAATAATTAGAATCAAGTAAAAGTTTTAAATAATTTCTTTCATAATTAGATTATGTTTGAAATTATAAATATAATGAGATTATATTATTTTGATGAAATCGGAAATTTTTTAAATTTTAAATCCCTCAATAAAATATTAAGTACACGTTAAGAACGTGATAGTTGCCTTCCAATATTGTTTGAGAATAAAACCAAAATACTGCTTATTGCTTGGTTTGTTGATTAAACTGAAGGTCACTTTAACTCGGATATATTTTATCTTAAAATTACTGAGTCGTACTTCACTAAATTTGTATGATTTGAATGAGTAAACTCATGATCATATGGATTTAGAGGCAGAGTTAGGAATAACATATGTGATATTTTTTGATAAAAGTTGTCATTTAACAGTTCTAAGAGTCACATGAGATATGATTGAAAAGTAGTTTGTATGTAATTTAATTTTAGTTGGTTTGATGAGCAAAATTAAGATCAATTAATTTTGAATAGGATCCTAGCTTATTAGGAAATTATTTGATAATTTTTCATATAATAGTGAGGGCTATTATTTTGAATAAAATAGTAGGAGTAATCAAATAATTTTAAAGTTCTTATTTTATTTGATTTTGGATATAAACTAATATATGCTCCTTTTATGTTTTTCGATTATTGAATTTGAAGATGAGTACCAACCTGACATTGAGGAGCATCATAGATGCTAATAAGCTGACTGGACCCAAGTTTTTGAACTAGTTACGAAACTTAAGAATAGTTCTTAGGTGAGAAAAGAAGTTATACGTTCTTGATACTCCTACTCCATCAGAACCTTGTTCAGATGCAATTGATGAAGATTAAGAGAAATATCAACATTATGATGATGACGTTGAACAAGCTACATGTGTGATGTTAGCTTGCATCAAAGGCAGCATGAGAACATTGATGCACCTACTATGATACTGCATCTTAAGGAGTTATTTGGTGCACAAAGTGGGGTAGAGAGATATCAAATCTCCAAGACATTGTTTCAATGCAAGATGTCAGAAGGATCTTTAGTCAACGTTCATATGCTGAAGATGATTACGTATATTGAAAAATTGGCCCAATTAGTCTTTGTCATGGACCACGAGTTAAGCGTTGATCTAGTGCTACAGTATCTAAGTTCGAACTTATCACAATTCGTCGTGAACTTCAACATGAACCAGAAGGACATGACATTGCTTGAACTGTTGAATATGCCCAAAGCTGCAGAAGGGTGTCTTAAGAAGGAACTCAGTTCTGTACTTATTATTAGTTCTTCTAAAAGTAAGAAAAAGTGCTTTAAGAAGAATAATAACAAGAAACAAAAGACTTTCATTAATGTAGTAAAGGCCAAAACAGGTGTCAAGAAGAAGAGCAATAACAAGGGCACATGTTTTCATTACGAAGTCAACGAACATTGGAAAAGGAATTGCCTATCTTATCTTGCTAGCCTAAAAGATAAGAAGCTTAAGGAAGCTGTCTCTTCAGGTATGTTTATGATTGAGATCAATCTTTCAACTTCTATTCCTCATTCGTGGGTATTAGATACTGATTGTAGTTCTCATGTATGCAATAACATGCAGATGTTAACAAGGGGTAGACCATTGAAGAAAGGCAAAGTGAACCTGCGAGTTAGTAATGGAGCAAGAGTTGTTGCATTACCTATAGAAACTTATAGTTTAACTTTGCCTTCTAACCTTATATTCGAACTTGATAATTGTTATTATGTTCTTGTTATTACAAGAAACATTATTTTTGTTTCTCATTTGGATTTGAATGGATTTGTCTTTGTAATTAAGGATAACAGTTGTTCTTTTTATAAAGACGATGTTTATTATAGATTTGGATTACTTACAAATGGTTTGTATGAGTTAGATCTTAAGAGGCTAATTCTTAATATAAACAGTAAGAAAAGAAAATTAACTAAACTCCATCTTATTTATGGCATTGTAGGTTAGGTCAACTCAATGAAACTAGAATCACAAAATTACATAAAGAAAGATATTTAGATCCTTCTGATTATGAATCATACGAAACTTTTGAATATTGTTTATTGGGAAAATGACCAAACTACCCTTTAAGGAAAAGGGACAACGTGCTAGTGAGTTACTAGAATTAACACATTCAGATATATATGGGCCTATGTCCACAAATACTAGAGGTGGATTCTTATATTTTGTCATGTTAATAGACGACCATTCTAGCTATAGTTATGTGTACTTGATGAAACAAATGTCTGAATCATTTGAAAAGTTCAAAGAATTTAGATTAGAGGTTGAGAAACAAACTGGTAAAAGTATTAAGACACTTAGATCAGATTGAGGTGGTGAATACTTAGACCACGAGTTTCTTGGTTGCTTAAAAGAGAATGAGATTCTCTCACAATGGTCTCCTCCTGCAACTTCACAACATAATGGAGTTTCTGAGAGGAGAAATCGTACACTATTAGATATTATACGTTCCATGATGAGTCATGTAGTCCTTCCTATTTCCTTTTGGGGATACGCAATTGAAACCGCAATATATTTTTTAAATGGAGTTCCATCTAAATCGGTTGACAAGACACCATATGAGATATAGACTGGTAGACGACCTGGATTATCACACTTAAAGGTTTTGGGATGTGAAACTTATGTGAAGCATGCTATATCTAATAAGTTTCAAGTTAAATCAGATAAATGTAAATTTGTGGGGTATTTGAAAGAGAGGTTAAGTTATCAATTTTATCATCCTATTAAGCAAAAGGTATTTTTCTCAAGACATGTTGCATTCTTAGAAAGAGAATTTATTCTTAAAGAAAGTAGTGGGAGTTAGGTTAAACTTAGAGAAGTTCAAGAGCCACAAATTCACTTCGAAATGGAACAAGAATCTCAAGTTGATACATATGATGTACAACAGAGAGTTTAAGAGACACATAGTCTGTAACGGACTAATAGAATACGTC
>JAOSBO010000210.1:40320943-40338875 GCA_027563915.1 Erythroxylum rotundifolium
TGTTCGAATTATAATTAATCTTATATAAATATATAAATAAAATTTAATAAAATATAATAAAAATTTCATTACTTTAAGAATAGTTACTGAAGTTAGAATATAACCAAATCACGCGCTCTTACAGCACGTGTCTTTGATTAAATACTCTTGACTTCGTCATGTGGGACCCACCAACTCACAACCAAATCTAACGGCGCACAAATCTCGCGAGCATTATCACCGTCGTCGTGATCATCTAGGGTTCTTTTTTGGTTCTCTATATCCTCCAACCAGCCTCCCACAAAGCTCCTTCCTTTCGAGTGCAGTCTCTCTTTCGCCTCTTTATATACTTCTCTCTTTTTTTTCCTCCGTCTCTGGCGTAGCCTCACGCGCCGCCTCCTCACCGCCGGCGGCTAAAATTACCTATCCCTTTACCACCTTCCCTCTCCTCTCCTATCAAAAAACCTTTAAAAAAAAGAAGACACTAGAGAAGGAAGATTAAACACTTCTATTTTGCGTCTATCAGGCTTTTTATCGAACACGTTGCATGAGTAGCTGTTGCTGTTGTTTGGTTGAGTTTGGGTGCCTGGGTATTGATTATTTTTTGTGAATAATAAGAGGAGAGGGAAGAGAAATAGAAAAAAAATTAAAAAGTTTGTGTTTTCCTGGCTGAGAAGTAGTCATGGCTCAGGTTCAGGTACCGGTTCAGGCTCAGGGTGTGAACGGCGGAACCGCCAATCCACAGTTTGTGACTACGTCGCTTTATGTCGGCGATCTGGATGTAAACGTTAACGATTCGCAACTGTACGACGTGTTTAACCAGGTTGGGCAGGTGGTTTCTGTTAGAGTTTGCAGGGACTTGACGACCCGGCGATCCCTTGGTTATGGTTACGTTAACTACAGCAATCCTCAGGATGGTAAGGACATTGTTTGTAGTTCGCTTAAAGTTTGGACCTTTTTGGGTTCTGGGTTACTGTTAAGTATGTGCTTAGTTATTCTAATGGAGAACTGGAGTGGATTTATACCAATATATACTAAAAGGAAGTAGGGTTTGGTGGGTTAACTGTACTAGATGGTCTTGTTTAATTGGTGGATTTAGTTGTCGAAGCACGGATACTTTCTTGTTGAGTTTTAGGAGTGCAGTTTTGTGTAAGAGTCCCAAAGCTGCACACTTGGCATAGACAATTTTGTTGTCTTGAATGACATGTGCGACCTAATGTTTTCTTCCACTCTGAGAGATAAATTCAAATGAAAAATAAAACCCAAAAACTTTCCGTCTTCATTAGACAAGTAATATTGATGCGTAGCGTCCCAGGGTCTTACAGAGTGAGGGAAGAGATGAGATAAATTTGTATGATTTTGATGGCCGGCTTGTTTTGCACATATCAAAAAGTTATTGCTTTAATTTTGTTGAGAGGGTTTAGGTTGTCTCTTTACCAGTTCTGTTACTTTGCTTACTTATCAATTCAATAATAGGTGGTTGTAACTTTCCACTTCCTGAAATATAAAAAATGGACTAAATCCAGAACCTTTTTGTAAGAGTTGATTGCTTGTTGAATGTAGGCTGTTAATTTCAAGCAATTGAAATTGAAAGTTTTTTTTTTTTTGGTTAAACTGTTTAACTGCATGGACTCTCAGTATAAACAAGCTATCTTATCAATGATTTTAAGCTTATGAATTTGTTTTTCTCTTTTCTTTTTAATATTTCCATTTTTGCACCAACAAGCCAACTCCTTCCCTCTCTCATCCTTTGTTGAATCTGTTGACAGCTGCTAGGGCATTGGATGTTCTCAACTTCACTCCTCTTAATGGGAAGCCCATAAGGATTATGTATTCACATCGGGACCCTAGTCTTCGCAAGAGTGGTGCTGGAAATATATTTATTAAGGTATACTGCAATAGGAAGCTTTGATAAATTCATTACTTTGATGCATACTTAATTTCCAGGTTCTTATGTCTGTAATCTGGATGTAAATTACAGAATTTGGATAAGGCTATTGACCACAAAGCATTACATGATACCTTTTCTGCATTTGGGAACATATTATCGTGCAAGGTAGCTACAGACTCTAATGGCCAGTCTAAGGGCTATGGATTTGTACAGTTTGACACTGAGGAAGCAGCTCAGAAAGCCATAGAAAAACTGAATGGTATGCTGTTAAATGATAAACAAGTTTATGTGGGACCATTCCTTCGCAAACAGGAAAGGGATACTGTGATTGACAAGACAAAATTCAATAATGTCTTCATAAAGAATCTTTCAGAAGCAACTGATGAAGAGGACCTGAAGAAAACTTTTGGTGATTTTGGAACAATCACCAGTGCTGTGGTGATGAGGGATGGGGAAGGAAAATCCAGGTGCTTTGGATTTGTCAACTTTGAGAATGCCGATGATGCTGCTAGGGCTGTTGAGGCTCTTAATGGAAAGAAATTTGAAGATAAAGAGTGGTATGTGGGGAAAGCCCAGAAGAAATCTGAAAGGGAAGTTGAACTAAAAGTTAGATTTGAGCAGAGTATGAAGGAAGCAGCTGACAAATTTCAAGGGGCAAACTTGTACATTAAAAATCTAGATGATAGCATAGGTGATGATAAGCTTAAGGAGATGTTTTCTCCTTTCGGTACAATCACATCCTGCAAGGTACTTGGCATTAATTTTTGAATAGTATTTACCTGTGCGATCAGTCTTGGAAATTGTAGTGCATGAGGCCTAATAAATATGTTTTCCTACTGATTAGGTGATGCGGGATCCGAATGGGATGAGTAGAGGTTCTGGGTTTGTTGCGTTCTCAACCCCTGAAGAAGCATCTAGAGCTGTAAGTTGTGTTTTCCAAGTGGGCACATACTGTTTTGATAGTTCTGTAAGTTAATACCTGTTATTGTCTTGATAGCTTCTTGAGATGAATGGTAAAATGATTGTTAGCAAGCCACTGTATGTTGCACCTGCACAACGAAAGGAAGACAGAAGGGCTAGGTTGCAGGTACCTCCATTCCAGTAGTTTATGAACTATTGAAGGAATTTATGTATATAATTATTTCATATTATTCGTAGTTTGCAATGCATACTTGTATCCCACACTCTAGATCACAGAGATGCAACATGCTCCCTACCTCCTCCTTCCTCTCTATGTGGATCTCTTTCTGCATTGTGGCGACAACTTATTATATTCTATGGTATTGCTCATATTAACAAGTGTTGCACGTATCTTCTCTTCTACAGGCACAGTTTTCTCAAATGCGGCCAGTTGCAATGGGACCTTCAGTAGCACCTCGTATGCCAATGTATCCCCCTGGCGGTCCAGGTTTAGGACAGCAAATATTCTATGGACAAGCCCCACCTGCCATAATGCCTCCTCAGGTGAATTTCTGTTGGTAATTCTTTTGATATATGTTCTTCAAGTAGCTTTTATGATTACTTCATATTATCACACTGTCTCTGTACAAATTTGTGATTGAAGTGCTGACTATTTGTCAAATGAACGTTTTTCAGCCTGGATTTGGGTATCAGCAGCAGCTTATACCTGGTATGAGGCCTGGTGCTGCGCCTATGCCAAATTTCTTTGTGCCAATGGTTCAGCAGGGTCAGCAGGGGCAACGACCTGGTGGCCGGCGAGCAGGAACTGCTCAACAATCTCAGCAGCCAATCCCAATAATGCAACAACAGGTTGGAATTTTCAGATGCCGTCTGTATATTGTTTGTTGTATTTAAATAGTGGGGTTAATAATTGCCCTCTCTAATGTCAGATGCTTCCAAGAGGGCGTGTATATCGCTATCCTCCTGGTCGAGGCTTACCTGATGTACCAATGACTGGTGGTGGTGGAATGCTCTCTGTTCCTTACGATATGGGTGGTATGCCAATGCGTGATGCAGCACTGCCTCAACCAGTTCCAATAGGAGCTTTGGCTTCTGCTCTTGCAAATGCTACTCCAGATCAGCAGAGAACGGTAGGGTTTGACCTCATTACTTCTGCAGCTTTCTTAATTGATTTCCTGGGAAGAGATGATGGCAAGTGATTGATTTATAAGAATTTAGGTTTGGCTATCTGAGTGAGTTACATTTGTGATGGTTATTTGTGTCTGATTAGTCTGCCCATGTACGTTACATTTGGTATACACATCTGAAATTTGACTGCTGGCTGGTAATTTGTAGATGCTGGGTGAGAATCTTTACCCCCTTGTAGAACAGCTGGAACGTGATTCAGCAGCTAAGGTAACTGGCATGCTTTTGGAGATGGACCAGACTGAGGTTTTGCATTTACTTGAGTCACCAGAAGCTCTCAAATCGAAGGTTGCGGAAGCAATGGAGGTTCTGAGGAGCGTGCAGCAGCAGCAGGCAGCTGGTGGCACGGCTGATCAGTTGGCTTCATTATCATTGAATGACAACCTTGTTCCCTAGGTTGCGTGTGAGCTTTGAATATTTAACATGATTTGAAACCATTTTGGATGCGGCTTCAATACTTTGTTAGATTGATTTCACTTGGTTTTGATTGATTGTGATTGTTTCCTCAAGTTTGGAGATTAACCTTAATGCGTTGGTTTGAGTGGAGATCAATCGTGCTCAAGTGGATTTGAAATATTGATTTCCAATTAGGAGGGCAGATCATACCATATGGCTAATTAATTGGCCGTCTTCAGTTGTGCTTGGGATTCTGCATCTAGATAACCTACCAAAGGGGCCAATATGATTGTTCATTTTTTCACCACACATTGCGTAAAAAGAGAAGGATCCATTAAAACTCCAATTTCCATGGATGTGTTATTAAATAAAGGATTTTATTAAATTTGCAGGAACATGACAGCTCGTAGAGTAATATTTTTCCTGGATGGTACAGTATATCCAAAATTATCAACTCACTTCAATCCAGTAATAGAATAGTACACAAATCGGGTAGGACAGAACATGTATAGAGATGATGCAGCACAAAGAGATGTTAGCCTGAAAAATGCTAAAGTAATTTGATATAAAATAATGCTTAATTTCTTAATTTTCTATTGTCCAGCTGATATATAACATATGCACAAGAACTAGCGAAACATTTTAAGAAAACACCTGAATCGCACAATCTTATAGACCCATGCATCCGTTACTTGGCAGTTGGCAAAGGGCCTGAATGAAGATTACAGCCTCCTAACCTACCTAAACACATGCATCATTAACTAAGCCTCCTCACGGTTGCCACGCCTCAATCTTAACCCAATATCCGCTTCCCTGTCACGTCGACCCCATAAATCTGCATCAGAGGATGTCCCAGCCTCATTTTGTTTCTCTACAATATCTTCTCCAAAGTTGTGGAGCCTGCGACCGATGAGATAGCGGTCATCTCGAATTGAGTTGTGAAGATTTGTGAACCAAACATGGAATCTTTTGGCGCAGAAGCACATCATGCTGAAGCAAAGGCATCCAAGCCATGATAATCGGTACACTGTTGAATTCACGACCAATGGATACCCGAAAACAGGAAAGACTCCTTTTGCTAAGACATAAGGCACACACAGTGCTGTCAAAAGTTTCATTATAATCGGGAACACAATCTCCCGAAGCACCCACAGACCTTGCAGCCTTGAGAAACCATCCTCTCTCACCCTCTCAAACTTTATTCTCCAACTCTCATCGACCAATGGCATCATATGATCCAACATAACCTGTTGATCACAAATGTAGGATCAAAAAAATCATTTCTTTTGTGAACAGCATTACTTTCTCATGCAGACCGAGATGCACATTATTTGAGAACTCACCAGTCTAGTCCATATCTTCAGAAAGATAAGTCCCATAGCCCAGTCCTGATACAGGAGAAAAACTGGGCTTTCATCCACAGGCACCCGCATTGGCACAATCACCAGGAGCTCAAACAGCAGCCCGATCAATACTGGAATGACAAAAATCTGGAAAGAAATAACAATTTGTAAAATTGTGACAAGGTGTTCGGTGCAGAAACAGAGCACTTGGTGTAATCAATAGAGACCTAAAGAAAGGAAAGAAAGGCTTAGGCACTCGTACCCATATAGACAATAGCGCAGAGCTCTTTAGAACAATAGCACACCACTTCCAAATTTGAACAAACAGCACTGCTGCCCTCTTTGTTCGGATATGTCCAATAAAATATCTAGCTCCAGCTAAAGTGGTCCAGATGACATAGCTTCCAATTATAAAAGCATATATATCTAACAGAAAAGGAAAAACAATCAACAATCTCACCCAAAAATACGAGGACATCTTTATAAAATTATGTAAACAGTATTACCGTTGCACTTAATGCCATGAGTTATTGGGAGAAGAGGAATGGCATTGAAAAGGGCACGCCCAATAGATATAGGAACAACTACCAATGCGGAGTTGAATATAAGAAGAGTCATCCAAGCTGCTATCAGCAAGAGAACAATGCGAAGAACAAAGGTGTACCTGCTGAAAGACAAAATTTTAACTATAGTAAATGGTGATCAAATTAAGCAACAGCAGAACGGATTTGCACACTTTGACACAACTTAAACAGTGGAATTTTTATACTTAGAAACATACTCAGAATCGGATTGTTCATCACTATCATACTCCTCTGCAGCATTGGACCCTTCAGCTACGAGAATGTCACTGTTAGGATCATCAGAGGCAGCAAGTCCTTCTAGTGCTCTATCTTGCCCACCTAGTTGCACAGCTTGGACCCTGTCCTGCCTTCCTGGCTCACCATTGATGTTGTCCTGGCCACCATTGTCCTCAGGCCTAGGTAGTAAGAAATCAGTTAAACCAAGTACCCAGCCAACTGCTGTAAACCAGTAGCGAAGAAGGGACTTGACTGTTATCCGCAGCTTGAAATGCTCAATGGCAAATGGTATGCAGATTTGAAAAAGAAGTATGTCAGCTGGAATCTCTGTAAATGGATCAGATACCCTGAATAAAATGTCATATGTTAAAAAACTACAATAAAGCATCTCATTAAGATTATAACCACGCATGGAAAATAAGGAACAAAACCAAGCTTACGAAATGTCCAGTGGGAAAATCGAAGGTGCCATCCACATGGCAAGTTTGACAGGTAAGAATACCAGCATCACAATTAAGCTTCCATAAACTGCAACAGATAGAAGAACTCTACGGGCATGTTTATGCACAGGATCATCAATTAAATCACGGAATGGATTGTAGTTTGGATCAGCTGGATCTCGAAGAAAATACAGCACTCCATTGCGAAGGACCTGCAAGCAGCAGAGAGAGACTGTAAACCTAGTCTAAACAAAATTTGGAGTGTACCAACCATTGCAGCAAGGTCACAAAGATCAGTACCCCACGAAGTAGGCTGACAAAGATACTTATTTGTAGCATATAAACAATTCCAACAACCCAATGAACCAGTGAACTCGCTAAGGGAGAGATTGAGAAGAATTGAACTCTTTGAGCCATAGTCTTCCCGAACATCCTTATAGTACAAACATCTAGCCACCATCCACACATTAATGGAAATACCCCAAGTTCAATAACCAGAAGGAAGGCAACCTTAATCATAGTCATCAAATGTCTCATTGCTGCCAAGAACTGCCTCAACAAAGAGGGAATTGTCTCTGCTATAGGAGCAATACCATATAACCTTCCCCTGGTCAAAGGTTCACCTCTAGTGTACCGAATCAAAGCAACAATTCCAAGGTAGAAAAAGACTAAGGAGAATACAAACATGTATCCAATAGCAAGAGTTCCTACGTCAGAAAGCCGTGATGTGAGAACACTTGCCCCATTCAAGAGGTTTGTGGGAGGTGTAGAGCTTATGTTATTTGAGACCTCATTCATTTCGCTCACATTCACCTTCAAAACATTTGCAACTTGGTTAAGTAGTCCAACATCCTGTCCTTCAGATGTCAAATTGGTGACAGCAGTTAGGGCATTCTTTAATGTGATATTTGCCAAGGAAAGGGCAGTATCTGTAATTGGTATAACAGTTGACAGCAATGGACCACTTGCAGAAGAGAGAAGCCAAGATATATAGTAGAGTATAATCCGTCCAAGTGAAAATGGCACAAAGATCACAGCAACAAGAAATATCATGTTGCTTGCCAAAACCTGCAAAGCAAGAAAACAACAGTTGAAAAGAACTGCCAATAAATAAAATAAAAGTCAAAATTTCATTAGATCTGTAATCATATCTTGTTTCCCAAAATATTTTATGATTTCATAAAGTTCATGGGTATCAATATCCACCACCATTTTGGACACGCAAGGGAAAAACGTATTCACAATTAAATAAAGAAGTAACGAAAAAGAGAAAACAAAGAGCAGCTTATACTTACAGTAAATGCATTTTCAACCAAATGGAAAACAGGACCCTGCATGCCAACAAGCTCATCAAAAGGAACATCCTCTGCGCCATCAGCATCATCTAATCCATCAAACATCTGTTCAACATGAGCTTCAAGACGAGCTGCCTGCATCTCCCACCGGGCAGCAACATTTTCTGCATTCCTTCTAATGATTTGACCAGCTCCACCAGCATCTTCAGCATTTGCTTCACCAGCAAAATTCCTATTGCCTTGTCCTGGCAGTTGTCTTGCAGCACGAGCCCCATTTCTATCACCTTCATCTTCTCTGTCAGCATCCTGCCCTCCAAGCTCCCTTAAGTGTCTAAAATAATCTCTAAGAGAAGTTGCCCCAAGAAAAATAAAAACAATGCTTGCAGACAGTAGAAAGCCATGCAAGCAATCAGTGAGGATAACTGTAGTGGAGATGTGACTTAAGAATAATCTCTGAGCCTCACCAAAGCTCTTCACAAAAGCCAAACGCCATATCCAAAATGTTATAAATGGTATGATAAGGAGCCAAACCGAAAGGACAAAGCTAAGGCGCAGAAAGAATTGCAGAACATGGCAGGCCTTCATTGCCATCCCAACTATAAACTCCTGAAAAGGAAGCCTTGCAGGAGCATTCTCAGCATAAACAGGAGAAAAGGAGAAAGCATGTTTGCAGACCTGTAAACCATTGAAGGTACATCAATCCAAGCGCCCAGAAGTTTGACAAAGAGACAACCAACACAATATATAATGCGACCCAGTGAAGATATATTAATGAATCAATGGTGCATGACAGAAATGCCAAATAGTCTTCATAGCAAGAAAGAATTCCCTCTACCCACATTATGCATTTTACATAAGGCCCAGTGAAGATATTAACGAACTAATGGTACATGACTTAAGTGCAAAATAGTCTAAATAGCATGAAAGAATTCCCTTTACCCACACTTGCAACAGAAAACTGTGATTTTGCATTATTTCACGAGTTCTCTTGAGCACAAGCCATTAAAAGGTTAACCTTTTATATTGAGTTATATCGAGTGAAATGGATAATTCATGGCAACTTGACTCCTTCAAACTTTCGTCCCTAAACTATGAGACTTAGACTCAAATTTCCAGCGAGCTGCACATTTACAGCATGTTTATCGTTGCCAGCTACAAATTATTAATTTTGTATTGGCGTTCATGAATCAAAATTACACTAGACACAACTAAACATCTTCCAACAAACTCTCAACTATCAGCATAATTACCAAAAGGGGAAGAAAAAAAAGAAACAGCTCCTGAATGATTCCACCAATTCACGTGCTTCGACACAAGAACATCAAAACAACGTCTAATATGCCATATGGAATAACAGAGAGCAGATAGAATAAAAGGACGGAACTTGAAACTCTTCTAAACATCAATAAAAAAATATTCTAAAGAGAGTATGTAATGTGAACATAAATCAAGACCTCGCACTGACGAGCATTGCTGTGATTAAGCCACTGGAGGAGGCAATCTTGGTGAACAAACTTGATACTACCGCTACAAGCACATGGATACCTCAACGGATTCTCGACATCTCCAGGGTTCCGGCAGATCCTGCACACATCCTCCTCCTCCTCATCGTCGTCGTACCTCGCCGCCGACGAAACCGACGCCCCGTTACTCTCCTCCTTCTCAATCGAAGCCAAAGCAGAACTCGAAAGAGAAAGTGAAGACAGAGAAGACGGCGAATTCATGCCATTATTGTTCTCTACGTGGCCGTTGGACGACGCCGCCGCGGGGGCGATTTCCATCGGAGAAGAGGAAAATAGATCGAAGAAATGAGTAGAGATATTCTTGTAAGTTGGTTTTATGAGCGCCTGTTTTGCTTTTTGTGTATCAGGTTCTGAAGCGTGTCGTTTTCCTGACGGCTGCGGGTATACGGGTTTCGATGATAATAACGAGGAAGTGACGTTGGAGGTCGGTTTGGAAAGACGTGGAACACTGGGATTGGACCTCATTATTAGGCTTCCGAAGGCGTCACCGACTATGACTTTTCTTAGGGCAAATTAAATTTTAATCATTTTTCTGTAAAATCCTTTTATTTATCTCATTACTGAACTTTTATGTCATTTCCTTTTAACATAATTTTTGAAGTATTTCACATATAATTGATTCTCTTTTTAATAAAAACAAATAAATAAATACATTTGAAAAAAAGAAAGGATGAGATTTCTCCTGCTTATTTTTAAGGTAAAGGTTTTGGTGCTATTTATTAAAACAATTTAACTAAAATTTCAAATTTTAGAATTTTATTAAAAAGATGATATTATAATAGAAAAAAGAAAGTTTACTTTTGTAAATTAAACGTTGTAAAACATTAAGTAATATTTAAAAAAGAAAATTGATTAAAAATATTAAATATTGATGTGAAAATTTTCTATGTTAGATACCTAAAATCATTTAACCATCCATATAAAAAAAATCAAAGTTATGCATACCGTATTATTATAATTACATCAAAACATTAAATAAAAAGAAAATAAATATTCATTACTTTGTAACTATTACAATTTGCACTAAGAGTTTATGTCGAGGAAACAATCAACTAGAAGTAAAATTTGAAACAAAAACATTTACAATTATATTTATATTCCATATACAAAATTTAACATATAAATCAAATACGTAGCATCTATTATATTTTCCAATATCAGGTCAATGTAACATGCAGCACAGAGAGTGTTGTCTTTAATTTTGTTTGATTTTACTTGTTTTCATATGTTGAAATTGGTTGCGATTTAACTTAAATTTGATATGAATTGAGTAGAATTGGTGTAAATGTTGCATGAATCTTAATTGGATTAATTTGTGAATGTGGAATAAAAAACAAGAAGATTTATGCATGAAAGAATTAGAGATGGCATGAACTTAAACAAGAAGAAATGCGCATGAAAATGGCTATTACACTGCTATGTATATTGACTATGTCACGGTTGTGCAAGTTAAGTCACAACCGTGACCTAACTTAAACTTACACTTGCATAATAGTGCAAGTTAAGTCACAACCGCGACTTCCCATATGTAGACACACCAACAATGTTTTGTTTAATCTGTCATTTTATTTTATGGAATAAGTAGGCGGAAGGCACGAAACCCTAGATCTAGGAGCATATTACAAATAGAAGGAGAGGGTGGCGGCAAAGAGGGGAGGATGGATTCCATTCACTATTTCTTTGCTAAACACACCAAAGACACATTCGGGAGAGAGGAAATAGAGAGAAAGAAGGGAAGAAAGAAGAGAACAAAGAGAGTCAATAAAGAAGGGAGAAACTTGGCAGAGAGTTGGAAGCAGAAACAAGCCTTTGACCATTTGGTGAGAACAAGCTGAAGTAGAAGATGAGAGCTAATGCAAGAAGCTTAAGAGGGGCAGGAGACCATCGTACCTCACTCACCCGATCCCTATTTGCTTGCTATGTTATTCATTTGTTGCAGTGTTTCTTGTTATTTACTGAAATTATTACTTTTATAGCTTAGATGACTATTACCTGTTTTCTTTTCATAGTTCATCTAGTTGTTTACTTCGTTTGTTGCTTGAATACTTTTCTTAAACTGATAAGATGGGATCTAAGTATTTAAGAATGATGAATTATATTTGTGCTATGATGGGTTGAATCTTTTTCTTGAGGATTAATGTAGCTATTTTAATCAATTATGCATGAATGAGTTATGGTTTTGTTGTCTTATTAATTATTGTGGTTTCTAAGCTAAATGGATGTAATGGCATGACCAACCTTGCATCATTTTAGTATCAAACGAAGGATCAAAAGAAGAAGTTTAATATGGAAGGATAAACTATGAATGCTTAGGATAAGAACTAGAAATATATTAACCTAAGTCATAATTAGTACTCGAGTTTTAATAATTAATTCAGAAGATAACTTGATAAATACAAAAGTTATATTAGTTCATTATTCGAGTCAATTTAGAACCCAACTGTTAATTTTAGTAAGACAACTTTCCAGTCAATTTCCCTTAATCATGCATAGGAGATTAAATTAGCGAAATTAATTATCAAGAATCTTCCATTTGGATTAATCTATTCATCTTTGTTTCCAATTGATTCCTTTTACTTTTCACTCTATTTTTTGATTTTCTTTAAATTCTTCACTCTACAAATCGGGATAGAATGCCTAGCATTGCATCTGTTTTTATTTTTGCTTTTGTTCAAGGTTAATTTAAATGGAGCAATTTCAACTCTGTGGGAGACGACCTTGAGTAATCCCTTCAACTACCTCGTATACTTGTGAGTAGGATAGCCTAGGTATTTTTAGAACTTATTTGGTCACAATAGGGAGTCCAAAAAAAAGAATTATACTTGCTTTACAATCTTCTTCTAGGAACTTTATAAGCGAAACCATTGTCGATAATGAACTGAATAATATTTTTTAGCCCAACTTTATTCACAATTTCAAAAAATATTTGAAATAGAGTATCAACATTCCTAACAAGGCCAGATGCATTATAAACTTCAAAAACATTGTCCCTTTTGTAGAATAAACTAAAAAATTTAATAATAGGCTCATGTCTTTTATTTTTCCAACCGTCACGCATGATTGAACACCCATAAGTAGCTTAAGTCATTTTTCTTTCATCTAAATAAATTTTTATTTCATAAACAAAGTTGTTGGAAGTTTACCTATATAGCCATTAATTGAAGGAGTTTTGTATCCTAGACTGTATGAGGTAATAACATCCATTATAAGTTGTAATAATAAGATTGGGTAGCATTAAATGTTATACCTGAATTATACCAACATCTAACCATTGTCATGTCCACATTATAAACGGCTTCTCCAGATTGTAAGTCATTACAGATTAAAGGCTGAGCTTCAGAAGTTGTTCATGGTGTAAAAAAATTGTACATCCGTCTTTTTCTCTTCCTAACATCAGGTGTAATATTTCCTTCTTGTTGGGTAGGAATACTACCACCTTAAACATCTCCACTATCATCCTGAACACCAACAAAAAAAACTTCCAATACTAATTTCGTAGTTAAGTCTTTTCCTCCTATTTTTTTCATGCTAATACTCTTCAAGCAAAGTCTTCATTTGTCATTTAACATTATGACTCACTTTCTTATAAGGCTCCACATCATCTTTGATCCTAACTAAATGCTTCTTTACTATATTGATTCCCTCTCATTTCAAATGCTTATTATAATATAAACAAATAGTATAGTTCTTTATTCTAGGAATCAATCTAGCATGAGTCTAAGCTGGATCATTGAATCTCCCTATACCTAAAGCAATTGAATTATTAGGTGTACTTGAACTTTCCTCCATTTATGTGTAAAAATAAGTGAAGACACATAGTAAAGTTTGTAACTTCGTATCAAAATCAAGATGAGTATAATAATAGGAAGAAAAATAAGTCAAAATCCAAATTAAGATGTGTACCACAACTATAAGTCACTCACCATGTCACACTCACAAAAACTACTCAATTATTAATTAACTTAACACTTAACATTCAAGCAACACAACAAAACATAATACGCATCAGCAGTCAACACACTACACTGCACACATTTTACGTTTTCAATTGTTTGAGGATGAATCATAATGGCTTTTGCATCTTACAATTGCAACTTTGAGGCTTGAATAAGTGATAGTGGCAGAGGTGGGATTGTGAGACGATTGCACAAGCAATACAAGGCAAGTTAGGTGATTGCAGTGTCCAGGTGAGTCACAGGCTAGACAAGGCGAGGCGGCATGATAGGTAACTGGGGTGGGTGATGAAAGTAAAAGTAGAATAGAGGCAGCTAGGTGTTATAGGTAGGTTAAAAAGTTTAGGGCCTTTTTCTTTACTTTATACTTTAGTTAAAAAAAATTTAAATTTACATTTCAACCTCAAAAAATCGTCGATATTTCAATACTTACTAGTATCAAGTGGTACCAATTAACAATATGAAATTAGTAGATACCATACGATTTTTGGCACAATACGGTAGGTATTGATTGGTACTGTCTAGTACAGATGGTACAGTTGGGAAAAAGAGGAGATAGAATAAATCCCAATGACAACTTTTATCCATGGTAATTGACATTTTAGCCAATATTGAATGATCCAAATATCTCATTTCAAGGAAAGTTCTCATCTTTTATGCCATCTTAATTAATTCATTTAAAAAGTTACTACTCTCTAATTTTAAGGTTAAAAAGTTATTGATTTATATATACCTCTAAAAGGCATGCTATGCTATAAGGAAGACATACTAAAATAACTATGATTGAGGGTTATAATTAAGATGATATATGGATATCCTTGATTCAACTCTACTTAAAAAAAACTGAAATTGGAGAAATTCCAAAGAAGAACAAATAGTGGAATTTAGTTAACAAAAGACATTATTAAATGAAAAGTATTGACTTTAATCTTTTGTAAATTTTATTAGATATGTTTACTATATCTAAATATAATAAGCATGTCTTATCAGAGTACATATAATTATCAATTATGGGAATGTAATACCAAGCATCAATTACTTTTTGTGTATTATTATTTCACCCAACGGAGATTGGATATTTTGGATGATTATGTGATTTATTTACAAGAGTCAAAAAGTGATTTAGGAATTGATGAAAATCTAATTTCGTTTTCACAAGCTATTGGAAGTGAAAATTTAAGTTGTTAGATGTCCTGAAAAAAGAGCTAAAATTCACAAATGACAATTGAACCTAGGATCTTGTTGATTTGCTAAAAAGTTGTGAGAGAGCAAGATGTAAATAGGTCTTTAAGACCCGGTGTGACTTCAATAACAATATTGAACATTATAAAGTTAGACTTGTTCTTAAGGGTTAATATACTTAAAATGATTGTATTAATTATAATAAGACCTCTTTTCTTATTTGAAAAAATGATTCATCTAGAATTATTATAACAGTATCTTATTGTGAGTTAGAACGCATTTCAAATGGATGTGAAAACATTATTTTTGAATGAGAATTTAGAGGAAGAAATATATATAAATCAATACAAGGGTTTTCTAGTTAAAGGAAAGTAAAACATAATGTGTGAACTTAAGAAGTCAATATATAGACTTAAACAAGTCTTTGTCTAGGCTATAATGATATATCAAATATAACAATATCATCATTTCTTTTGGATTTAAAGTAATTGGCATTGACTGGTGTATATATATGAAGATTAGTGAGAAAAAATTTATATTTCTAGTCCTTTATGTTAATAGAGAGATTCCCAATAAAAAAGCTTATTACAAGTTTTATTCTAATTTAAAGGGGAGATATATTTGTTGGTTCTAGGGAGTTCACTTACTTGGGAGATCTTCATCATGAGCCTAGTGAGAAAACATACTCACAGACTTTAATATCATATTTCAACCCAAAACTTTAAGGCATTAGGTTTATGGGTTATTTCCACTTATATGCCCTCATTAATTCCATCTGTTTCTAATGTGAGACTTTTATTCACACTTGACATCCCAACAATATTTAGTTTTAAATAATGCTTAAAAACAAATTAAAATGAAATTTGTAATTTTATTTTCAATACGTAAAATTTCAAAAACTTTGTTGACGATCTAAATATCAACCTTTACATTGTTATGTTATGATATCAATAATGAAGATAGTTTTTTAAGCTGATTTTTCAATTTTCTAAAAATTTAAATGCTTCAGGTGTTTGGAAAGGTGTGAATTGAATTAAGGTGTTCGGAAACACAAAAAATAGATGGGTTCAATTCATGCATATAATTGAAACCCATCTCCTTTATAAATTGAATTCACTCCTCTAAGCATAGGAATTCAATTACACTGAAGCTTGAGAAAGACACCTTTGAACAAAAAACTGTTGTTTGTTGTGGATTTATAACCATACATTCATCAAAGTTTATTTATTTATTGTCACTACTAGAGTTATGACATTTAGTGACAATCTTTTGTGACTAATTATTGTTTCGTCACAAATATGAGTTTTTTAGTGACAAAACAATTTATTGACACTATTTTTTGTATTACCTGTGATGATTTATTTTTTGTCACTAATACAAAGGTAATTGTGATAATTTAATATCTTTCACAATTAAGTGGTCACTATTAATATATTAATAGTGTCAAAATTTCTTTTATGACTAAGTTTTGTCATTAAAAGCCTATGCAATTTGACACCAAAATTTTTTTAATGAGAATTAATTGTAATTGTGACAAAACATATGTTAGTAACTAATATTTTCTATTTGTTGTGACAAAATATAGTTTGGTCACTAATATTTTTTACTTGTTGTGACAAAACGGTTTATTGTCACAAAATATTTTACTTGTTGTGACAAAAAATTTTGTCAATAAATATTTAATTAATTAGTGTCTACTTCATATTGTCACAAAAACTGAACTATAGCTGTGGTCACCACTATTCGTAATTTAGTGACAATTTTTTGTGACTAACTATTGTTTTGTCACAAATACGAGGTTTTTGTGACAAGATAATTGTTTGACACTATTGTTTAGTTTATCTGTGATGATTTATTTTTTTGTCACTAATACAATGGTAATTGTGACAATTTAGTGTCTTTCACAATTAAGTTGTCACTATTAACATTTTAATAGTGTCAAAATTTCTTTAATGACCAAGTTTTGTCATTAAAAGCCTATGCAATTTGGCGTCAAAAAAATTTTGACGGGAATAAATTGTAATTGTGACAAAACATATGTTAGTAACTAATATTTTCTATTTGTTGTGACAAAATATAGTTTGGTCACTAATATTTTTTTCTTGTTGTAGCGAAATGGTTTATCGTCACACAATATTTCACTTATTGTAACAAAAAATTTTGTCAATAAATATTCGATTAATTAGTGTCTACTTCATATTGTCACAATAACCGAACTATAACTGTGGTCACTACTATTCGCAATTTAGTGACAATGTTCAACTCCTCACTTAAGACTAAGAAGGTCTTGAGTTCGAGTCACCAAAACAGTTAGAAGTCTATAAGGAAACAGTCTCTGTATCTCTATAAGAGATGCAGGCATAACTACGTACATCTTACCCCCTCCCCCCCAATACCCTGCTTAGGCGGGAATTTGGGTATTGTTGTGTGTTGTGTGTGTTTTTGTGACTAAGAATTAATTCTTCACATATATGAGGTTTGTTGTGATAAAACAATTAATTTACACTATTATTTAAATTAACTGTGATGATTTATTTTTATGTCACTAATACAATAGGAATTGTGACAATTTAGTACCTTCATAATTAAATTGTCACTATTAATATATTAATAGTGTCAAAATTTCTTTAATCACTAAATTTTGTTAGTAAAAGCCTATATACTTGTTATGATGAAAACTTTTGTCAATAAAAATTCAATTAGTTAGTGTCTACTTAATATTGTCATGACAACTGAACTATCACTATGTGCACTACTATTTTGTAATTTTAGTGACAAGAAATTTTGTTGTCTCTTGATCTACTTTTTGTTACAAAAGTTATTGTAAATATAAATGTAATAAATTAATGATAAATATTTGTTGTTATGATAACATATTAAAATTAACCACTCTAAAGATAAATTTTGTCATTAATGTAAAAATTTTAGATACCATAAACTACTTGTCATGATTTTTTCTTTAATATGATTATTTGCAAAAAAAATTAAATATTTTCAAATAAAATATTCAAACTACATATATTG
>JAOSBO010000210.1:40399042-40410316 GCA_027563915.1 Erythroxylum rotundifolium
GATTTTAATTTTAATAGCCAAGAAAAGGGATTTTCCGCTTTTGTTTTTATCACTTGTCATGCGATTGCTAATTGCATATATCAAGTTACCTTTTGGTTCATCGTTTACTGTAAGTAGTAAGGTTTCTTCTCCTGCATTTTCATTGTTTTTAAAAAAACACTTCTAAAAATAATGGTCATGCTTGCCATACAAATAGCATTCAACTTAGCCGTTGTTATTGTTTTTCTTATATTTTCTATCAAAATTGTCTCTTCTGTTTCTTCTTCCTTGACCATGTTGACAAGTTTGAGGACGATTTTCACCGGAAGAGTCTTGTTCATCTCTTCCTCTTCCTTGACTCCATGTATGTCCATGACCTCGTCTGCTTCTATTTACACATGCAAATTATTTTTTTTCCACTTTGCTCCATGTAATTGTTTTCGGACTTTAAGGATAACTTTGTTAGTAAGACTTGTTTGGGTGTTCTCTCTACCCACAATACTCTACCTTCTCTCTTCCTTTTGATTTCCCGCCCATTTTGAAATACCACATATGCCCTTCCCTTTGTCTTTTTTCTGCGTAACGGTAGGACTCTCAGCTAAGGGTGGTCTGGTCCTTCTATCCTCATTGGCGATTGGCGACTCTGGTCTCCTCGCTGTTGAGTTCCTTGTCCATAGGTGAGTCTTCCTCAGCAACAGGGGCGTTTCCGCCTCTACCCCTCATGACAAAAGGGAAAGAGGTGGGGGAACCTTCTGAGCAATGGTGGCCACTGTAGACGAGTGGAGCTTGGCAAAATCGGATCCACTCTCAGCCCCACCGAGGTAAGCTCAAACACTATCTGAATATTTTGAAAGATGGGATCGTCTCTCCACCTCTAGAGCTGTTACAGGTTGGGGCTCGTGCATGGTTGCATGCTTTGGTAGGTTTCTTCTGGTCCAAACAAGAGGCGTTCCTGGTAGTAAATGCCTAGGCTCAGGTGCATTAGGGTAAAAGGGGTTTAGAGAAAGTCATGCTCAGAAAAGATGTGACGCTACTGTTTAAATTTTCTGAGTCTTCGAGTATGTCTGAGATCATGGAGCAAGGTCTATGGCATATAGGGGATCAGCCATTGTTTCTTCAACAATGGAAACCAGGACTAGATGTCGACAGAGGCACAATTGTAAGCATACCATTATGGGTTCAGTTCCATGGGCTCCCAATGGAATATTGGACGATGGAAGGGTTGAGCCACCTAGCTAGTGCTTTGGGCAAACCGCTTAATATGGATTCTCAAACCGCGACAATGGATTGTATAGGTTATGTCAAAATTTGCATTGAGGTGCCTAAAAATGCGTTCCTCCCAGACCAGTTAGCTATTCTTCGATTAAGTGAGCAGGGTGAGCTGATTCAGGATGAAATTAAGCTTACCTATCCTTCGAAACCAATAGCGATGTGGCAGCAATGGGTGGCTACAGGTCGCACTCTATAATCTGGTTGGCAAGAAGATTTGAGGAGTATGGAGCATGCTGGCCAATTGTGGGAGCACAGTGTTGTGCAGGCCACAATGCCTTCTGACCCAAGTGATGTTGGGTCACCAGTGCGACCACTTGAAAGCATACAGCCTATACACTCAGTTGCAGGAGCTCGGGATATGAAGACTGGCCAGCCTTAGGATGGCTTGCCAGAGAAGGGTAATGCTATTGGTTCTAGAGATGTAGGTGATGGGGCACATGTGCATGGCCAACAAACACCTTCTGGAAGTGGTGGAAGTCGAGAAGAGGTCAGGCTTGAACCTGATCAACACAATTCGGTGTTTAAGGGGGCAGAGACACCACCCAATCACAGGGCATGAAACATTGTGGACTCTAAGGAAAGGGGAATAAAGGAGACGAGTCACTCAGTGGCTAAAGAGGCAGAATCTGATCAGGACAAAGGGGCGGTTAGTCAGGTATCAATTGGAGGAGGAAAAAAATCAAACGGGAACAAGAAAAGTAAGAAGAAGAAACACAAAGGGATCATCTCCCCGGAGTGTCTCTTTTAAATGATGATCCTTGTACGGAACACAAGGGGTTTTAATGACCCTCTCAAGCAACAAATGATCAAGACAATAGTTGTTGAGAAAAAACCTTTTTTGGTAGGTCTATTAGAAACTAAGATCAAAAGTGGAGTTGTTCCAAAGGTAAAGAAATTTTTGGGCACTCGGTAGGATTGCATAACCAATCACACTCTGCACTATAATGGCAAAATAATGTGCTGGTTTGAAACAACTATAGTGGACGCGCAAGTGGTCAAAATGGGAGACCAATACATCCACCTACGCTGCTGGATAGTGGGACAGATGCAGTTAGTGGTCACAGTAGTTTATGCCTCCAATTTTGCTTTTCAACGGGCTGTACTATAGGAAGAGTTGACAAAGCTACATGGCAATATGCAAGCATCTTGGGTGGTACTTGGAGATTTCAACTGTTGTCTAAGGGCTAATGAAGTGGAAGGCGGCACCGGTTTTCATTCCGGTTCTGGTTCTAAACTGACACAATTCCTCCTAAATACGGACCTGGTGGATCTTCGTGGTTTGGGCAGACTTTACACATGGGAAAATAAACAAACAGGGTCGAGGTTTGTGCGGAAAAAACTTGATAGAGCAATGGTGAACCAAAATTGGCTTAGATCTCATCCTATGGCATCGATGGTTTATGGAGAACCCCTATTATCTGGTCATTCACCTCTATTAATCCAACATTTGTGGGAGGGAGTGAAGGGTGGGGCTCCATTCCGATTCTTCAATGGTTTACTCAAATTGGATGGGTTTATGGATATGCTGCAACTTGTTTGGAACACACATATTTCTAGCCATAAAGAGTTTCAGCTGATGAGGTCAACGAAGAGAGCTATAAAAGAATTCAACAGAACCAGAACAATAAATGGTGAGGCACTGGGCTTATCATTGCAAGATATCCAACAACGTTATTATGAAGATCCATCCAATGATCACTTGAGACTACGAGAGGAGACCATCTTGAAACAATATCAGGAGGTTTTACAATTACAAAAAGACATCATCAGCCAAAAAGCACGCCAAACATGGCTCAATGAAGGGGATACCAATACTCAATTTTTTCATGCTTCTGTACTAGCTCGAAGGAACCGTAACACTATCTCTGAGTTGAGGGATAAGGCAGGTCACACAATTCACTCCCACCTAGAGCTATTTTCACACTTTCGTGACTTCTACACGAAACTAATGAGGAGGCCGGAAGAGACTCGGGTGGGGTTTGGTGTTAAGAATGAGCTGCGATATTGCCCTAGTCCAGACATTATAGAAATGCTCACATCCCCTTTCACAGCACAAAACATTCAAGAAGTAGCTTTTAGACTACACAGCTCTAAAGCACCAAGACCCGATGGGTTTATAGCGGGATTCTTTCATCAAACTTGGAACATTACTGGAGCTCTAGTCGTAGAGGCTGTCATGGAGTTCTTTGACAACAGTATATTGCTGAAGGAGATAAATCACACCTATGTGTGTCTAATTCCGAAGAAGTTGAGACCAGATCAAGTCACATATTTCTGACCTATTTCATGCTGCACGACGATTTATAAGATTATTGCAAGCTTATTAGCTGACCGGTTAAAAAAGGCTTTGAATTAGGTTGTTTCGAAGACCCAGGGCACTTTTCTACCCTCCAGGAACATTGGGGATAATATTTTGTTATTACAGGAATTGATGGTGTAGTATCATACTGGGAAAAAGATAAAGAGCCATACAATGAAGATTGACCTACACAAAGCTTATGACAAGGTTAGTTGGGGCTTTTTAGATGAATGTCTAGAAGCGATCGAGATTCCTACGAAGTTCCGAATGTGGTTACAACAGTGCATCCAGGCGACCACCATGAGTGTTTTAGTCAATGGCACTCCCTCATTGCCTTTCAATACCTCTAGAGGGATTAGGCAAGGGGATCCTCTTTCTCCTTTCCTTTTCACTTTAGCGATGGAGGGGCTTTCTCGATTACTCTCAAAACTGGTGGACTGTAATGGCGGTTCCGATTTCACTATCGATGTAGTGAGCTCAAGCTGACTCACTTGCTTTATGCGGATGACGTAATACTCTTATGCGAGGTTGATCCACAGGTAATTTCGATATTATTGAGTGGGATGGCCACTTTCTCATAGTGGTTAGGAATGGAGATTAATTTGTAGAAGAGTGGGGTTTATGTATCGATTGATGTGCGGAATCAAAGATGGGTGGCTGAGTTGGTGGGCTACTCTCTACAAGATACTCCATTCCGTTATTTGGGGGTTCCCATCACATAGGGAAAACCCAAATTTTCTGATTTTCAGCCTGTATTGGAGAAATTGAAGGCTAAAATATGTGTGTGGCAAAACCGTTTTCTTTCCATAGCAGCGAGAGTTACACTCATCATGTCGGTGTTGAATAGCATGCACATCCATTGGGCGGCTCATGTGGTACTTCCTAAGAAGGTGATCAAAGAAATGGAGAGGATAATGAAATCATTTTTATAGAGCGGGAAACATGACAATAGTAAGGGAGCCAATTTTAAATGGAGTGAGATTACGACATCGAAGAAAGAAGGGGGTCTTGGTATAATATCGATTACACAAATGCAACAGGTATTGCTAATGAAGAGAATTTGGAGACTATTCGTGGACAGAGAAGAGTTGTGGGTACAGTGGGTTCAAAGCTATCGACTAAGTGGTCATAGTTTCTGGCAAATTAGTAGCCATAGAGACCACTTTTGGATTTTCAAACATATGCTGCAATTACGGGAGACGGTTTATCCTATTATGAAGGTAAGAGTGGGGAATGGTGAAGAGGTCAAGTTTTGGTTTGACAATTGGTCCACGTGTAGCCCTTTATGGGAATGTGCTGACTTGTTTCCTCTCCGAAATCAGATTCCAACGGAGGCAACACTGTGCTGGATTAATCGAGAGCGGGAACGAAGGGCCAATATATGATTGTCACATGTGCTAGATACCTATCTTGCTGGAGTTACAATATGCGGTAGAGCTGACAAGCTTCTTTGGATTGCACACTCCAGTGGAGAGTTCACCGACAAATCGGCCCGTCATATTGCAAGGATGCCTTTGGCAGCAGTACCGTGTGGTAATCTTGTATGGAGATAGGTCTTGTGCCTAAAATCTTCTATCCTTTTGTGGTTAGCTATAAAAAATCGCTTATGTACTAAAGATAGATGGTATAGTAGTTTTGATCCTATATGTGTGTTATGTAAACTAGTTCCAAACAGCCGGGATCATTTATTTTTTGAATGCCCTTATACGAACGTGGTGTGGAGTCGAGTTTTGAATATGCTTAGGATCCCGAGTTTCTCATTTCATTGGACAGCGGTGGTCAATGATATGATTCAGTTGACCAAGGTAGGACAACAGAACAATGTTCTCATCAAGACTGCTTTTCAGATGACGATTTATTACGTTTGGAAGGAATGGAATGGGAGTATCAAAACCCAAGATGAAGCACCGAAATATATACTTGCTGAGTCAATCGTCAATTTAATCAAAGAAGTCATGGTGGCGAAAGGGATGCAAACAACCATCAGCCTGGAACTATGGAGGATATGGAGGATTTAATGGCTGTAAATTTTTATTTGTAGTTCTGTCCCAGAAGTGTTACATAGGCTGGTTTTCTTTTCTTTTCTTTTTCCATTTGATGGATTGTAAATATCAGTAACCTATTAGTTATAATATTAAAGTTTAAAATTTCAAAAAAAAGACTTGTTCTTGTTGTGATTCATCTGCAAACATATTTCTCACATCTTTGAATTATTCAATACTCATTACCACAAAATTAAATTTCAAGTTGAGACATCATAGGACCTTCTCCACAACTTAAACTCGTAACATAGTTTCACTAAGCCTTTTCATTGAATTTACCACTACTACAACTCTTATGAAGTGCCCTTCATTAAGAGCATCTCGAACTTCGCTCTTAAACTTTAAACTTATAGCTTTTTTACCTTTTCAACTCCCATCACCGAATTTAGGGGAGTTGCTACTTGCTAACACCTTCTTTAATGTGACTTCATTAGCTATTTTCTTGAACATTTCTTCATCTGAACCTTAACGGATGATGCTATATGCACTATGATTTTTTCTTCTTTGCTTCACCAAGACGTCTTTTTCAGCTCGAATCAAGTTTGCCTAATCTTAAACCTCTACTTAGTCTTTGTTGACTACATCTTATATGCCTTATCAACCTAATGAGAACAGAGTATTTTTGCAAGAGAATTTTTTTTCTTGTCTCTCTTATACAAATGATACATGACATGACTATTTATATTCACAATAAAGAATTCTAGACTAACCAACTTAAAGACACCTAACGATAGACTACAAAGTGAAAATAACTCTTAATAATACAATAAAATCTATAAAATTTTAAAAAAATGGCACCAAGCTGTCATTATTTCATCATAACTCCCTTCAGATAACTTCAAATTAAAATATAAACATAGGCAACAACAAGCATGCATCTCATACATGATAACATTCACGTAAAACACATGCATATATATCAACTGAAGCTCAACTGAAAATGATACCTCCAGCCATTGCTCCGATGATGCTCCATGATGCTTTGAATCTTCTAACCTTTCAACTCACAGTTGATGGTGTTTCTTGTTTCATGAGAAAGAGGATAAGGACCCAAGGCTATAAAACAACTTCATCTCTTCTGCCCATCACAAAAGAAAATTAATGAAGCATGGGCGTTATCGTGTTCATGAGTGAATGGGTTATGCATTAAATGGACCATAATTTGAACAGTCTTACATTCTCTCACTTGGTCCATTTAACCCAATGCAAACATAACAAGAAATCAAATATATGAATCATGGTGATAGGTCCTCTTATAGTGAGTATTATCTTCCATGTATTACATATATAAAATTTCTCATTACTAGCCCTTCAACTTAATGAATAAACCATATGTTTATTCTAGGTCCAAGCTAAATGGCATTTCTAAAAAAACATATCAAAATATGTGTGCACAAAATATGTGAGAAAATATCAAAATTAAATGAGAATTTCATTAAAGTAACAAATGTACAATAAAATCACATTATAGAACCAAGTCTTATTTGCACTACGTGATCCTTAAACTGCTTAGGTGGCATGCCTTTAGTTAAAGGATTCGCAATCATCAAATCAGTGCTAATGTGCTCTATGACAACTTTCCTTTCCTTAGCACGTTCTCTTATAGCTAAATACTTTATGTCGATAAACTTATTTCAACTTCCAATCTTATTATTTTTAGCCAAAAAGATTGCAGTGGAGTTGTCGCAATACAAACTTAATGGCTTAGAAATTGAATCAACAACTCTAAGCCCATATATGAAACTCTTCAACCATACACCATGTGAGGTGGCCTTAAAACATGATACGAACTCTACCTCCATAATGGAAGTAGCAATCAGGGTCTGCTTGGCACTTCTCTAAGATACAGCTCCACCAGCTAGCATGAAAATATAACCAAATGTTGATTTCCTTGAATCAACGTAGCCAGCAAAGTCTGAATTAGAGTATCCAACTACTTCCAAGTTCTCTGTTCGTCTGTACATAAGCATCCAATCCTTTGTGCCCTAAAGATATCTCATAACCTTCTTTGCAGCTTTCCAATGATCAATACCTGGATTACTCTGATATCTTCTTAACATTCTAACAACATATGCAATGTCAGGTCGAGTGCAGACCCGGGCATAAGGCTTCCAACAGCTGAAGTATGTGGAATGTTCTTATATGTTCCCGTTCAAAATCATTCTTCGGGCATTGATTCAAACTGAATCTTTCACCCTTCACTATAGGTGCTACACTTGGTGCACAATCTTTCATCTGAAATCTCTTTAAAACTTTGTTGATATAAGTCTCTTGAGACAAACTCAAAATGCCTCGAGATCTTTCTCTGTGAATCTTGATGCCAATGACATAAGATGCCTCACCCATATCTTTCATAGAAAAATTCTTTGAGAGAAATTGTTTCATCTCATATAGCGAATTCTTATCATTAGTCGCAAGTAGGATGTCATCCACGTATAACACAAGAAAACAAGTCTTACTCCCACTGACCTTCTGATATAAACAATGGTTCATTATATTCTCTTCAAATTCGAATGAAGAGATAACCTCATGGAATTTTAAATACCACTGCTGGGAGGCTTGTTTTAATCCATAAATGGATTTATTAAGCTTGCAGACTAAATGCTCATTATCACTAGAGGAGAATCCTTCAGGTTGTTTCATGTAAACCTCTTCCTCTAGTTTACCATTCAGGAACACCATTTTCACATCCATTTGATGTAACTCAAGATCAAAATGAGCTATTTTCCATAATCACACGAAGCGAATCTTTCTTAGATATAGGAGAAAATGTCTCTGTGTAGTCGATTCCTTCCCTTTGAGTGAACCCTTTGGTAACAAGCCTTGCTTTATGTCTCTCAATGTTGCCTTGTGAGTCTTTCTTTATCTTAAAAACCCATCTACATTCAATGGCTTTGACACCACTTGGCAACTCAACAAGATCCCAGACTTGATTAGACACCATAGAATCCATCTCATCCTTCATAGCTTTGTACCATAAGTCTGATTCCTTAGAACTCATGGCTTGTGAAAACATTTTAGGATCATTTTTCGCTCCATTTTTGTAATCCGACTCTTGTAGATACACTATATAATCACTAGGTATTGCTGACCTTCTATACCCTAGTAGCTCTCCTCAATGTTGTATCATCATCCTCACGAAGAAACTGTTGCTCAACCTGTTGTTCAATTGGTTGCTCAACTATTTATGGTTGTTCTTCATTCACAACTTGATCTATTGGATTGGCATTAACAGCTTGTGGAACTTCAGTAACTGGTTATCCAACACCCATTTAAACTTGAGGGGTGTGGATGATAATTAATCTATCACTTGAACCAAAGGGTGGAGCTTCACAATGGTCCTTTTCAGAAACTATGTCTAGAAAATGACCACTTCCACTGATCAAGTCATTCTCAAGAAATTTTGCATTTCTTGATTCCACAATTTTAGTGCTGTGAGATGGACAATAGAATCTATACCCCTTAGACCTTTCAGCATATCCAATGAAATACCCACTAAAGGTCCTTGGGTCTAGCTTCTTCTCCTGTGGGTTGTAAATTCTCACTTCAGACGAGCATCCCCAAACGTGTATATGTCTTAAACTCAGTTTCCAACCCTTAAATAACTCAAAAGGTGTCTTTGAGACAGCCTTGGATGGAACTCGATTTAACATATACACTACCGTCTTTAGAGCTTCAGTCCATAGGAATTGAGGAAGTTTTGTGTTACTCCTCATACTTCTTACCATGTCTATTAATGTTCGGTTTCTTCTTTCTTCCATACCATTTTGATCCAAAGAACTAGGCATGGTGTACTGGGCAAAAATCCCATGTTCTTGAAGAAACTTGGATAAAGGACCAGGTGCTTGTCCACTTTCAGTGTATCTACCATAGTACTCTCTACCTCTATTTGATCGCACGATCTTAATCAGTTTTCCACATTGATTCTCTACTTTAGCCTTAAATATTTTAAAGGAGTCCAAAGCTTCATCTTTAGAACAAAGTAAGTAGAGATACATGTATCACGAATAATCGTCTATGAAGGTGATGAAGTATTTCATACTATTTGCATCCATATCTGGATAACAAATATCTGTATGTATGATTTCTAATAGGTTTGTACTCCTTTTGACACCTCTTTTAGACTTGTTAGTTTGCTTACCCTTAATGCAATCTACACAAGTCTCAAAGTCAACAAAATCCAAAGTACTAAGTACCCCTTCATTTACTAATCTCTTAATTCTCTCAATAGAGATGTATCCTAATCTACAGTGCCATAACATAAAGGATTCTTCATTCATAACACATCGTTTTAATCCAGCAGTGACATGCATCGACCTATAGGCATCCTCATTCTGTAACTGAATGGAATAAAGACCATTAGATAATTACCACAACCAATAACTTTAGATCCATTACATAAACTGAAACTAGAATTTGAAAAGTTAAAGGAAAAACCAAAAGGTACAAGTCTTGATACAGAAATCAAATTTCTTGAGAAATTTGCAACATAAAAGGTCTTTTCCAAACAAAAAATAAAATTACTGCTCAAAACCAAACTGCAAGTGCCGATAGCTTTCACATATGAACTCAACTTGCTTCCTAAATAGATGAATTGTTCACTTCCCACCAGCTTCCTTAGGTTTTGCATACCTTATAAGGTATTTGAAACATAGATTATACAACCACAGTGAATCCACCATGTGTTATGATTAACATTAACCATATTAGATTCAAAACAAACAAATGAAATTTGAGTACCTTTCTTTTCTATCTAGATCTTGAATTTAGCGAAGTCTTTCTTCATGTGTCCCTTCTTCTTGTAGAAGAAACACTTAGACGGTTTCTTTATATCAGACTGAGGGGAAATTTTCCCTTTTCCCTTGCTTTTGACATCATCTTGTCTCTTCTTTCCTGAAATGGTCAAATTGACCCTTTCACCCTCTTCCATCAACAACCTCTCCTCTTATTGTACACACATGCTCAACAGCTTATTAATCGACCACTTGTCCTTATGTGTGTTGTAAGAAATCTTGAAAGGACAGTATTGTTGAGGCAAAGTTCACAGAATGTAATGCACTAGAAAAGATTCCGATATAGTAACCTCCAATGCTTTCAGCTGAGCCGCTATGGCCCTCGTTCGCATGATGTGATCACGAACACCCTTTATCCCAGTGAGCCTCAATGATGACAACTAAATAATCAAGGTGCTGGTAAGGGCCTTATCAGATGTAGCGAACTACTTATCAATGGCCTTCAACGAATCTCTGACACTATTATGTTGTTCGACAGAAATACGAATATCAGCAGATATCTTGGTCTTTATGAACATTACAGAGAAGCGATTAGACCTCTCCTACTTTTCATAAAGAGCAACAACTTCTAGAGTGCTGGTCTCAGTCATACTCGATGGTTTGTCCTTCCTAATAGAATAGTCTATGTCCATTCAGCCTAAATGAAGCAGAATTCTCTCCTTCCACACCTTATAGTTGTCACCTCTTAATTCGGGAATATCACACTTAATATATATATATATATATAATTCGAGGCCAAAAAATAATTCATGGTTTACCAATGTAAATCATGTATTTAACAGATGAATCTAGTGACATAAGATTTGCCTGTGGGCTAAAGTTTTACTCAATTAGATTCATCTACACTTTATGACAAAACTATTGAATTATGTTCCTTTTCTTAATTCCT
>JAOSBO010000210.1:40495357-40506083 GCA_027563915.1 Erythroxylum rotundifolium
TGGATAACTAATCCCATATAATATTTTAGTAGCCTTTGAATTTATGTATTATCTTAAAAAGGCTAAAAAAGGAAATACGGTTCATAAACTTGACATCGTAAAGGGCTTAGATAAAATTTAACTGACTTTCCCTTTACTTATGTTGGAACAATTGGGTTTAAGTATTGTTTTATAGATCTTATTAAGAGATGCATCTTTTGGTAGTTTATCTATCCTTTTCAACCAGTCTCTTCACCTTCCTTTAAATCTTCTAGTAATTTGAGATAATGAAATCTTGTTCTTTATATTTATTTATCTTATATATGGAAGCATTGATTTTAGTTTATTTTTCCCTCTATTTTCCTTCCCCTCTTTATTTTTTAAAGCAATAGAGCCTAATTATGTTTCCTTAAAGGATATATTTTAACTTTTGGATTAAGCATCAATTTGAAAAGATCTTTGATTGACTTTAGTCTATGTTTAAATTTAAGTAAATACGGCAACTTCATAAACATTTTGGATATTCATTCCTCCTCTACCCATAGAAAGGAGTTTGGCATTCTGACATTAATAGGCAAGTTAAATTTTCATTTTTAGTAATATTCGAGGAATTTTCAAGCAGAAACTTAAGGATGGCATGATTTAACTAATTCCCTCCCTATGTCTATTTTTAGACTTATATATATATATATATAAATTGACAAGTACCTTAATAACAAGAAATAATAAAATGAACTCTCTATAAGGAAATTAAATTAAATTCCACAAAGACTAGTAAACTACTAGTTTAGATATATACTTTATATGAATGATCGTATCAAAGATTGAATCAATTTAAAGAAAACTAATATTAAAAAAAGCAAAGAGAAGAAAACAAGGTAAGAATAAGTATGTAAAGAGCTTAATTTGTGAGAATTAGCTTAACTAGGACCTTATGTTCACTATTAACAACATTACTTAAGATTAATTGATCCTAATCTTATACACCAATTTATCTGATAATAGAGTTTTAGAATGTTATTTTTCTACGATCAATTTGAATAACCTTTTGATTAAATAAAATGAATCTTAATGGTATTTTAGTGAATTTAATTAATTATTTAAGATGAGAATCCAACTCTAAAACCTAAAATATAATGTTCATACACACTTAGATTAAGGCGAGAATAAGATCAATATGATATTTATCTAATTTATTCAAAGTTATAAAAGGAAGT
Source organism: Erythroxylum rotundifolium (assembly GCA_027563915.1). Taxonomy (NCBI): domain Eukaryota; kingdom Viridiplantae; phylum Streptophyta; class Magnoliopsida; order Malpighiales; family Erythroxylaceae; genus Erythroxylum; species Erythroxylum rotundifolium. The sequence goes on from JAOSBO010000210.1 coordinate 40,496,554, forward strand.
ATCAAACACGAATGGCACGATATTCTCTCATCTAAATTATCAAAAAATCATTCAATAGCTCATCGACTAAACCAATTACGAAAATTAGGACTTCGCATGCATGTCACCATAAGCAAACAACAAACAAAATATAGCTTAAATTAACCACAAAATCACATCTCAAAGGATTCTATTAATCCTATCTAACAAGATGTTCAATCACATTTGATATTTCAACTCAACACTCATATACTAATATTAACAAACAAGAGTCGGATAAGGTTATTTAAGATAAAATTGAAATTAATAAGGTTTAACTTTAAAAACCAATCAAGCAAATTCAATTATAACTAAAGTATTCTAAAATGATATTAAATTGCATTAACAAGAATTTGAAATTGTGTGGCGAGCTTTGTTAAATGTTAATTGAGTATGGGATATTAGTTCTGTTTTTTGATTATATATAAAACAACTATTTTTTTGAAACGGAGGAATCAACAACTGCTATACTTTAGATGTACATTGAGTAAACCTCCGGATTAATGTAATAATCTATAAATTACGTCAATTGGGTATTTTGTATTAAGTAAACCCTGTACGACAGACTCGATCAAAAACTTGTAAGTAGGAGAATTCGAATACAGAATCTTTTGACCTCATATATTTCATTCGACCAACTCGACCACCCCAATTAAAAAAATTATTTATAAAGATGTTTCTAAAATTTGAATTTTAGGTAATAAAATTTTTTAGAGTTATCTTAAACCATGTACACAACAATTTAATGCCCTATCTTAAACCATTCCCACGAAAGGATGTTTAATTAACATAATAAGAAGTCAACTTTATATGAATTTCTAGAACCCCATTGGCCCATAAATTTACACATAAGCCCGTGAATTTGCTCTTATGAGGTAGGGCCCAGGGAAGACTAACTGTACCGCTTTAGTTACTAACGTCTATCTTGAACTCTCTAGATCACAACCACCAGGATCTCGAAACGTGTCGCGTCCAGCTAGGCAAGATGGCGACTCTGCCCCACCTGAACCTCTCTCCTCTTTAATGTGAACTCCCATTGGATAGGACCCCACGATCTCGAATGTTCCTTCGAAGTCCCCAATGTCATTCGTACGATGTAACTACTTCTCTAGCCGCACTTTTATTTCCGAAAAGATCGCAACGGCTGAATGTGTGGGCCGTAATGCACCGTCTCACAGCATGATGTCCCACACATCTCTACCCACATGGAGTGGCGCCGGCTAAGCTAGAATCGCCTCTAAATTTGGCCAGAAGAAAACGAAATGACACAAACTACCCTTCAGAATTTTCATATTTTAAATTTGGTTAGGCTTATATTAGTAGAACTTTTTTTAGAAAAGCTTTTTTAAGAAGTTAGATAGCTGTTTGACTGTCATTTTAAAAAGAGTTTTTTTTAAAGAGATTTATGCAATAGATCGTTTGACAATATAAAAATAAAAAGCACTCTTAATTTTAGCTATATTTTATTTTGTAATAAATTATTTATGCATATAAATATTATTTAAAATATATTAAATAATATGCAAAGCACAATATATTAATTATTATATAATTTTAAACCATATGAAACATAAATGAAAATATATCTAACCAAATCTTTTGTATAGATTATAACATAAGTAAAACTAATATAAAAATAAATATTAAAATATATAAAAATTCAAATAATATTATAAAAATCTCAAAATAAACATGAAGATATGTTTGTAGATATTGTGGGAGTTATGTGTAAAGCATAAAGGTAAAAGGAACTAAAAAATAAGCTCATTAATTGATATAAAAAATCTACCTAAAAAAATGATTTTTTAAGAAGCTCCAAATTTGAGCTTCTTGAAAAGCTAGATTTTAGCTGCCAAAAAAGTTATATCTACTAAAAAAAACACTTTTTCATTTTACAGCCAAACAATCATTTTTCTTAAAAAAAACTTTTGCGGTGGAAAAAAAGTGTTTATTCACTCTCCAAAAGCTCAACCAAACAGGTATTTAGTCCCTTAAGTATCATGCTCCGTTTTAGGTTGGTCCTCTTACTGTTCTCTTCAAGAAACTTAAATTGGAAATTTCCGTATTAGGGCATTTCCGCAAATGTGAACTATGTTTGATTCCAGTCCTGTCTGTCCTTTTTTTTATTAGCCCGCGAGGTGTTTTAAGAGGGTCTCAATTATGAAAAGGCACTTTTAAGCTATTCACACTCAGATTAATCTCCACTCGTACCCAGTCTGCCCGTAAGAGGTAAAGTGCTGGCCAAATAAATTTTTCCATTTCCAAGACTCGAACTCGAGAACTTTAAATTTGAGTTTCTTGAAAAACTATATTTTAGCTGCCAAAAAGCTATATCTACTAAAAAAGTACTTTTTATTTTACAGCCAAACACTCATTTTTCTTAAGAAAAAGCTTTTGCAGTAAAAAAAAGTACTTATTCACTCTCTAAAAGCTCAACCAAACAGGCATTTAGTCCCATAAGTATCATGCTTCATTTCAGGGTTGTCCTCTTACTGTTCTCTTCAAGAAACTTAAATTGGAAATTTTGGTATTAGGGCATTTCCGCAAACATGAACTATGTTTGATTCCAGTCCTATCCATCCTTTTTTTCTGTTAGCCCACGAGGTATTTTAAGAGGGTCTCAATTATGAGAAGACACTTTTAAGCTATTCATACTCAGACTAATCTCTGCTCACACCTGGTTAGCCTATAAGGGATAAAGTGTTGGCCAAACAAGTTTTTCTATTCCCAAAACTCAAACTCAAGACCTTTGATTAAGAAATGAGAGTACTGAACCTCTCACACTAACCTGTTTGATTGTCCTATTCATCCTTTTTATTTGATTTAGAGATTACCAATGATGATAATAATAATTTAATAAAAATTTCGCTGACACGTAAAATTTGAAAAAGTCTAATAATAAATAATCTTATCTCTAACTAAAAAACCATAAGATGAGGGCGAGGGTTGAAACAACTAATAAAATTATTCTTTTGTAAACGAAAAGTTACATTTTTATTCATAAAAATAGCTTAATTGCGTATAATTGATGATCATCACTAACCCTTGCAAAGGAGAAACCTTGTCTGCTGGAATTGCACAAGAACCATAAGATACATTACTGCAACCCAAGGAGGCATTGCTTTGAATTTGGAATCTAATAATCTTAGGGTTGTATTGATATGTGACGGTTTGATGATACAAGAGGGAAGTTCTGTAAAAGCAACAGGAAGGATGATTGTGAGGCTTGAAAATCTGAAAAAGTCAATTCTTTTTTTTTTGTTAAAATCAAAGTTAGGTTAGGTCGCATTGATCTGATTACAACTTCAATTGTGAAAAGGTGACTCATAACTGCTAGCGATAAGGAAAGCTTCATAAGTATTTAGAGTGGGGTAAAGAGTAAACAGAGTGATGTAATTAAAATTTTGTACAGAAGATGGGTACACATCGATATCAGGAACCCTACAGGGAAGAATTATGAGGTGGTAGTCCGATGGTAGCCGCACATGGCATCATTGAGTATACTAGTGTTGCCCTCGTTTCGGGTAAAAGGATTAATACATAAAGCAGTCTCGAATATGCAGAAGACAACGAGAAACGGTTTAAATAGTGTAAACTTTTAATTTAAGGCTCTGTCTTATAAGAGGTCTTAAATTCGAGTCGCGTAAAAGGAGAAGAAATGAAAAATATTCTCTATTAATGATAATCTAAATTCTTGGGTAAAACTCTTTGATCGAATCAATTACGGACGCCTGACTTTCAGCGACAGTGTAGGAGCTGAAGCTATTAGGAAACTTGAGGGCTGCTGGCAACATGATGCTGAGCAAGGTCAGCGATCAATCAACAGTTGACCAATTAAATATGTGACGACTCCTTAAATGCAGAAGTGTAAATCTAAGGGCTGCTGAGAACTTGATGCTGAGCAGGGCTAGCGACCAATCAGCAGTTGACTAATCAAGTATGTGATGACTCCTTGAACGCAGAAGTGTACAGGCTATGTAGGAATCTGAAAGATCTTGGGGTTCCAAATTTACATCCTCTAGAGCTCTTAGAGTGAAAGTTTAGGGGCTTAAGATTAGTTCTACTAAATTGAGATATCTAATGTAATAAAAAAAAGGTTAATATTTAACTACCTTCTTATCCCTTCTAAGCCTTATATATGTTGGTATGATCCAATTAATTGCGTCAAGAGGCAATTTAGAATTGACAGACACTGTGAGCAAGGCAGCCGGGGACCAGGACTTGGTGGCTAACGTTACGCATGCTAAACTTTTCCTCTTAGGTGCAGAGAGAACCACCTATATATAGGCAAAGTTGTGTCCCATACGTAACACTGAAAATTGTCATCTTATTTACCAAAAGTAATTACTGCGGACATCTCGTAAAAAGGCCTATTTATGTGCTCGATCGGTAGCTTTAACTATGAATTTGGCTTAATTATGGGTTTTTAAAGGGGATATTTATCATAATCACATGCAAATCTTGTTATACATATCAGAAAGTGTCTATTTATTAGCATTCACCAAGAACTTTCGTTATATTTATCATCAATCTGATGGAGTAAATTGATTTTGTTAAGTATCCAAAACTTTGGTAGCTTCTGAATGATTCAGTATTTCGAACTTGTTTACTTTCTTTTGCAGGAAACTAATAACTGGCCATCACTCTCATATCTTACTTTGAAGTCATGTGTAAGTGTAATGTTCGTTTTTCAGGATATCTTTGAATCTTACCCACCAAAATTGAGCAAACCCTTTGATCACACTTGGTGAAACCTCCTGATCACGTAGACGCCTATTCTTATATGTCATTATCTATATACTATATTCTCCCTTCCTCATCATCTTTATATATACGCTCACTGATACCCCTCAACGCCTTAACATTGCAACCAGGTAGCTAGCTTCGTTGCATTCAGTTTATACTTCTTTTACTCCCCAAAGCTAAGTCTTTCTAAACCACAGAGAGGGAGATAGGGAGAGAGGGAGAGAGAGAGAGGCAGATAAAATATAGTTGCATGGAGATTGTTTCTCTTTTAATATACATGTGCCTCTTTCTCTCAAGTCTTATCTCGTATCCTTTCATAATGAATAAGAAGAGGGTGGCTAGAAGAAAAGCTAAACTTCCTCCAGGTTCGATGGGATGGCCTTGTATTGGTGAAACACTCCAGCTCTACTCTAAAGACCCCAATGTCTTCTTTGCCACCAAGCAGAAAAGGTTTGGAAACTCTTTGCAACCAGTTCAACGTTAGCTAATGTGTTTTTATGTTCTGGATCCTTAACTATACTGTACCTTCCGTATTCAGATACGGAGAGATTTTCAAAACCCACATACTCGGCTGTGAATGTGTGATGTTGACTAGCCCTGAGGCTGCGAGGTTTGTGTTGGTAACTCATGCTCACTTGTTCAAGCCCACATATCCCAAAAGCAAAGAGAGACTGATTGGGCCTTCTGCACTCTTCTTTCACCAAGGACAGTACCACAGTGACCTCAGGAAGTTGGTACAGAGTTCACTATCCCCTGATACAATTGGGAAGCTAATTCCTGATATCGAATCCACCGCCATTTCCACCCTGGAATCATTGTGCAATGGCCATACTGTTAACACTTTTCGTGAGATGAAGCAGGTTCGTGCAGTTAGTTCTCTTGAAGGGAGAAGTTTGTAGTAATTACCGGTTAATACTATTGATGTTGTTCATTACATGTTTTACATTGATGTTTTATTCTTCTTCCAGTTCCTGAGGACTAATTATTGATTTCCTGTAATCCTCTACAGTACTCTTTCGATGCTGGTATTCTTTCTATCTTCGGTAACTTGGATGACACAAACAGAGAGAAGCTGAGTGAGAACTACCGTACAGTAGACAAGGGTTATAATTCTTTCCCGACCAACGTTCCAGGAACAGCTTATTACAAAGCTCTCATGGTAAGAACTAAGCAGAAGCACCTCGTCTCCACTATCTAACTACATATTAAGGCCAGTTTTTTTCTAATGAAAAACAATTTAATGTGACAGGCTAGGAAGAAGCTGAATCAAATCCTGAGTGAGATCATCTCTGAAAGGAAGGAGAAGCGACTAATAGAAGGGGACCTCCTGGGACAGCTTTTGAACTTCAAAAATGATAAGGGACTTGTTTTAAACGAAGATCAAATCGCTGATAACATTATAGGTGTACTTTTTGCGGCTCAGGACACGACAGCTAGTGTTCTAACGTGGATTCTGAAGTACCTCCTTGACAACCCGAAACTCCTAAAAGCTGTGAAGGTGACAAACTTGGAAGAACAAGTTAATAAGATGAGTTTAATTAATGCTTAAGATGGCCTAGTTAATTAACCATGGCGGTTAATAAAATTACAGGCGGAGCAAAAGGCTATTTATGATTCAAATGGTGGAGGGAGGAAGCCCCTGACATGGGCACAGACAAGAAACATGCGACTTACTCATAGGGTATGGACCATATAGATACATAGAACAGATAATACTTTCTTAATAACGATTAATTAGAATGAGTTAAACTGAAATACAAAGTTGTGAACTTGTAGGTTATATTGGAAAGTTTAAGGATGTCAAGCATCATATCTTTCACCTTCAGGGAAGCAGTAATGGATGTTGAATACAAAGGTTAGGACCTGCAATAAACTGGAAAACTCTGGTTTCATGAGATTTTAAGTACAGCAGTCTAAACATTTTGCTGGAACTTTGTTGTGTCTGTACATAGGGTACCTGATTCCCAAGGGTTGGAAGGTCATGCCACTGTTCAGGAACATTCATCACAACCCAGAGCTCTTTTCAGAACCGAACCTTTTCGATCCATCTAGGTTTGAGGTCTGTGGAAAATCAAGACAGAAGCATTGTTTAATCCTTATTTCCTTGTTTGAGAATAAGCTTCTAACCCTTTCTTTTTTAATCTAAAATATTTCCTTTTGATGGACATTGCAGGTTGCTCCAAAACCCAACACCTTCCTGCCATTTGGAAATGGAGTACATGCTTGCCCTGGCAATGAACTTGCCAGGCTAGAGATGCTCATCCTAATCCACCATCTAGTAACGAAATTCAGGTAATATAATTACTAGAAACTAAAGTTTTACTTCAATATAGAAATATCTTATGGTATTTAAGTCCTGAATGGTTACTGAAAAGGACCCTTATGTCAAAATTTTCTCTCTTGTAGGTGGGAAGTGGTAGGATCGCAAGTTGGGATTCAGTATGCCCCATTTCCTGTACCCCAACAAGGCCTCCTGGCTAGATACTGGAAAGAATCTCCAACCTGAAGCAAGCTGTCTGCTCTTAAAATGCCTTCCATTTTGATGATTAACTTCAAAAACCTCTTCCATCAAAGCCCTACCCCATTATTTTTGTCATGGGTGTCACTATCCTTCCTAGAACAACATTACCCCATCTTGCCTCTGGACTTCAGGGACTAAGCTTTGATTTTCTTAACTATGTAGCAAACTGATGTATCTTTCCCCCTGTAACTTGGATTTCGATGTATCATAAGCTCTGTTTACCGTCATTATTGTTGTAGTGGTCTTGAAATGTCCAAGTGTCAGTGTTCTGATTGGTTCAATACAGCCCTTAATTGTAAGGCATCTGCCATTACGAAAGAACATGACAATCTTAGTAGCCAATCGTGATTTCTGGACAATGAAGTCGTTGGCCCCAGTATGTATGATATTTAGATTCTGTATTAATCATGCAAAGAGAATAGGTTTTTGACATGTGACCTACAAATTCTTACTGAAAATACGCACTGTATTTAAGTGGACACCCCAATTTCTCCTTGTCTGTCGGAATCCAACACTGTGCCTTGATAGGATTGTAATGACTTCTTGATGCCACGAAACGGAGTAATTAATATGGCAAATCACTAGTTGACTAGTTGATCACTCTACAAATGGTTAGTGATAAGTAATGTGAAAAGATATGCCTAACCAGACTGGGGTGTGATTAGTAATGTGAAAAGATATGCCTAACCTATATTTTTTCATAAAATTAGTTAAAAATTAAATAAAATTAAAATTTTTAAATATAATTAAAAAATTGTTAAGATTTATTTTAATTTATTAATTAATAAAAATTGATCGATTAATTAATAAAATGATTAGTTTTTAATACCAAAAGTTATTAAAAACCGAAAAATTGAAAAGTTCATAATTTTTACGATTGAATCGATCGAATCGTTGTAAATGAATTCTAAATTAGGTTTTGGAAGTGAGGGCCATAATTCACCCAAGGAAAATAGGTTGTTGATATGTCACCCATGGTAATGGAATAATTAGTTTGTATGTGCAAATCACTAGTTGCCATTCCACTAATCTAAAAATGGTTAGTGATAAGCTTTGTGAAATGATGTGTCTACTCTAAATTGGAGCACATGGTATGATGAAAATGAGTTCCAAAACAAGAAATGACAGTTATTTAATAACATACACATTATTGAAATTTGAGAATGAGCCTTGACAAAATCGATAAAGTTGTTCCTCTACAGTTCTAGATTCAAGTCATATAAACAGTCTTTTTGTAAAAATATAAAAAAGAAGGCTACATATATCATGACTCTCTTCAAAACCTGCAAAACAGAAAACCTTATGTATTGAATATGTTGACTTTTATATATTATTGGAATTTGTTAGTGATATTATAAATTATTATAATAATATATTGTACATGTATAATATGATGCCAGTGTAATTATATATAATAAAAATAAAATTATGGATCTCTTTATTAATTAAGGATAAGATTACGTATTACTAGACCTTCTTAGCTCTCATGCTTCAATGAGATCTACATTAGATATTGTTGTTGTTAAAATTGAAACAATGGCAATTTTAAACCTTAGTAGTGTAAGAAGTTAATAGCACATTTTTCTTATTACTTTCTCCTTTACTAAAAACCATATATAGCAGTTAATATAATGTGTAAAACATCCTCTATATTCTTGTGATTATTACCAATAATTGAAAAACTCAACAGGTTTAGTTGTTTTAGGAGGTGTTTGGCAAATAACTAATTATCTGTGTTTTAGCTTATTGACTAAAAGTTAACTTTTTGATTATCTTGAAAAGTTATTGACGTATTTAGCGAATGACTTATTGATTAGCTTATTTAACCCCAATAAGTTAATTTCTAAAATCTTCATAAGAGAAATTTTTGGAGTTAGCTGTTTGTCTAATGAGAGTATTGTCTTCCACTTTACTCTCTACTTTTGCTCTGTGTATTTTCAATGTTGGCTTTTTTTAGCGTCAAATTATATCGTGAAGTTGGAAAGAATATAATAAAGAAGTTAATTAAACTTTTTAATCTTTATTAATTTTATAATATTAGTTTACATTTAAAAATACTATAATATTAAGTTTTTGACATAAAGAGTCACACTAAATTAATATTTTTAGTATATAACTACTATATATCGTATTTGTGTCATGCTATAATTATAAATATTTTTAATTTATTAAATAATAAAATTCATACATATTATATAAAAAATACTAATATAATGTATCTCGCTGCACCATTAACATTAATAGA
>JAOSBO010000210.1:40662532-40672812 GCA_027563915.1 Erythroxylum rotundifolium
TATATATATATAGACCTTAAAGTGGTAGGGAGTGTGAGCGCATTGCTAATGATGATCCCATTGGTGTTATGATTGCTATTAGTGATTTAATTGAACGAAAAAGTTAAGTGAGTCTATGCTATTTCCTAATTCAATTTGATTCCATCAACAAAGAAAATGTGCCAAAACGTAGTCGCTTCAAAGAAATTGACATACATTGAATGATATAATTAATAAGAGTGAAACGTAAATATTGAGCTTCTATTTTGGTTTATTTTAATAATTCTTGTTGTTAAAAATTATTAATTAATTAGTCAGTTTTCATAAATTAATAAGTTTGTATAAATTAAAATAAATAAATAAATTTTTATTTAATAATCTTTTTTAATTAAATTTTAAATTCTTTGATTAATAAAAAAATCGCTTTCAATCATATTTCAAATTCTTTAATTTTATTTAATTTTAATTAATTATAATAATATAATATTAATTAAACCTTTTAAACCTTAATATCTGATCTTAATCATTTAATTTCTTATGTTTTAGGCATTTAATTAACCAATCGAGTCAACCGGAGTCAGAACCATCAAGAATTGGTAATTAAGTCAATGAACCAACACATGCATTGTCGTCAATCCAATGAAAGCCCAACACCCATTAAAACGCAGTGTCGTTTTCCTGCTGCCAGCTCTTCTCTGCTTCAATGATTTTTGCTCCAAACCATCGTCTAATCATTTTACTCTTCACGTGAAAAAACCCACAACGCTTAAATTGCTCTGCCTTTTTACTTTTAATTTGATTTCAGAGTGTTAGCGAGTAGAGATATAGCTGGACTGTGAAATAGTAAAGAACGAAACTTTGCTACCAAATGCTTTTTCTTTCACTTTCTCTTGCTTTTTGAGTTGTTCAAACCATGGCTGATGATCTCTGCTTCTTTTCTAAGGTTTGTTTATGATAGTCATTGAACGAAATATCGTTATCTACTTTTTACTGTTTACTATTTAGCAATTTATTTTATTTTTTATTGATTTTTCTCATGTTATCTTAAGTCTTTGTGATGCCTTGTGATCTGGGTTTTTGTTTGTTTAACGTGCTGTATTCCAAGATTTACGGGTTTGCTTTGCTTATGCATGCAAACAGCAGCAAACCCAGATTGTCTTTTTTCTTTTCGTTGATTTTTCGATACTGTTATTGCTGGGTTTTTGTTTGTTTCACTAAGGGTACTACTTGTATTATTAGATTGGCGGCTGAGTTACTTTGCAGGAACAATTCAGATGAATTTTTAATGATTTGTCACTCAGGTTTAGCAAATTTTTGACTTGTGGGTAATCCTTGAATAACAGGATAGCTATATCTTTAAGGCTCCTAAGAAGTCCCCGCTGGTGTTGAGGATGCTTGTGTTGGGTTTTGTAGTGGTATGCAGTGTGTACATATGCAAAGTTTGTCTTAAACAATTTGGCTTCAGCGGCAAGAGTGAATTTTTTGATGTTGAAGTGGTAGAAAAGCCATGCATCAAACCTAATATTGAGCTTTGGGAAATCCCTTATGTCCACTACCCAAAGCCCAAAACATATAGCAGGTAATTCCTCTATACAATTGACATTATGTCATGATTCTGTGTAAGTCTTGATGAACCTTGTTTTGTGCATTATAGGGCTGAATGTGTGTGCAATCCTGTGCGGTATTTTGCCATTCTGTCAATGCAGAGGTCTGGGAGTGGATGGTTCGAGACATTATTAAACAACCATACTAACATAAGTTCAAATGGGGAGGTTTTCTCTGTTAAACTTAGGAGGAGTAATGTTTCTATGATTATAGAGACTTTGGACAAACTTTACAATCTGGATTGGTTAAGTAGTGCTTCCAAGAATGAATGTACAGCTGCAGTTGGCTTAAAGTGGATGCTCAATCAGGTGAGAGTTTTACTCGTAGTGTGTTATTTCAAATGTCTATTTGTCAGTGTTGTTTTTTGCTAAGCATGCCAGATGAGTAGTAGCATCATTACTTGACAATTTATTCTTCTTAAGATCTGTGTGAACTTGTTATTAGCCCCAGTTCCACATGACTTCTAGTTTAACAAGACCTGCTAATGATATAGAATGTCGGTGGTGTAACTGATTGCTACTTTTTACCTCACACAGTTTTTCTTGATGGGTTCTCACTCCCTTCCATTTGATCTCATGATCAAACAATGAGAAGAAACAACTTTCTTCATCTTCTGATTCTTTTGGCCATATTATTGCAGACATTCCTGTTTAATATTGTGTGTTTTGCAACAGAATAATTAACTTTCTTTGGCCTTCTGACGAGGTAGGCAGGAAGACTAGCTTGTATAGAGTGTTTTCTGGTATATTTGAATGATACTGTTATGGACTGGGGACTGTGGTGGCGTTGAAGCTGTATGTTATTGTTCAAAGTTTATGCTATCCATCTCTTGTTCTGATGGTTGTTCTGGTGGGTCTTTTATGTATCTATGCGTTGATGGATCAAGCAATGAGCCCCCATTGAATAGTTTAGTAAATAAATCTAAAGCAGACTCTTTTTCTGGACAATGCTTTATGGTCCTTGATGGGCGAACCTGGGATGTGCTTTGCTTTGTTGAATGATGGCATTTAGGAAGAGTGGCTTAATGAAACTATTGCGACTCATTTGTTTATCACATTTTGCTTGCGATCAAAGAACAATTTGTGTTGTGGTTAATTGTAAGCACTTGGAAAAGTGAAATCTGCTACTGTCAAGACTATATCCCTTTCTCTGAACTGTATTTTGCTTACATTGCTTTAGGGTGTGATGCAATATCATGAAGACATAGTACAGTACTTCAAAACCAAGGGTGTTTCAGCTATTTTTCTCTTCCGGAGAAATCTTTTGCGCAGGATGATTTCAGTTCTAGCAAATTCTTATGATCGAGATGCTAAACTATTAAATGGGACTCACAAATCTCATGTACATTCACCTCATGAGGTTACCGTCTCTAAGATAGCCTGTCCACCTCCTTTCTTCTTTTTCTTATTAGAAATATCTAATTCTACAAGTAATGGTTCAGGCAGAGATACTGGCTAGATACAAACCTTCCATCAATGCAACATCACTGATATCAAGCCTGCGGCAAGTAGAAGACATGACGGCCAAAGCCTTAGAGTACTTCAAGAGCACTAGGCACATGATTCTTTACTACGAGGATATAGTCAAGAATCACACTGTAAGGAAATTGTCGATATTTATTATTTCTTTATTGGTTCAGCTAATTCAATGTTCTTAGAAATGGAAAGATATTACAGATTTTCCTGCCTTTGGATTACCAGGAGCTATTTGATGTTGAAGATTTTCTGAAGGTTCCTCAGAGAGATCTTTATAGTCGCCAAGTGAAGATACACAAAGGACCGTTATCTAGTCAGATTGAGAACTGGGAAGAAGTTGAAAAGGCCCTTAAAGGAACACACTATGAAAGTTTGCTGCATGGTGATTATAAAAAATGAACAGATGTTATAAGTAAGATACTCTGCTGATTTTGACCACCTTCCAGTCACAGAAGCAGGCAGAATTCCACCCGATGAAATTTTGGCTGCCAAATATTTTTTTTAATTTTTCTTGATTTTGCACCCACTAATCAGCATTTGATTTATTCTTTTGGTGTTTTTTTTGGTACTCCTGTAGAGAAAAAAGGCATATTGTAACTAAGGAAAATAGAGAAAGAAGGTATATTGTACTAAGGAAAATAGAGAAGTGCTTCACATTGCAGTCTCTAGTTATGTCCTCGAGGTTTGAACCTCAAACAGACTTGAAAGAACAATAGAATTCGAAATCAAGATTTCTATTTTTGTAGGCAATCTTTGTTGTCTTCAAGTCAAGACGGGAACCATTACGAGGAAACTGTTCTGCGTTCATTTTGTTGTTGAAAGCTTTCTTAATTCCTTGTTACTCGTGATCAAATCAATGCTATTTCCCATATACAAAGAACAACGCAGGAATTTCTGCTTCTTTTTTTTTTGATAAAGAGGGGCAGATTGTCTTATAGAAGACACAACCGCTGGTGGGTGGTACCCGACTAATCTTGTGCAAGTATAGGACTTAACCTTGCTGGAGGAGAGATGAGTTCATGATATCCGAATAGTAGACCGATGGTGAAATTTGCCAACCAGTCTGCGGCTCGATTGCCTTCATGATATGTGTGTTCAGTACCTCCCAAGGTCATGCGAGTAATTGTTTGATATTAGCCACCAAGGTCTAGTTATGATTTACGGTGAGATTTCTCGCAGTAATAAACTTAATGACACTGGTGTTATCTACCTCCAAAATTACCGGTCGTGCTCCTAAGTTCTAAGCCAATTCCAACCCCTTAAAAAATCCCCTTAAAAGGTACCCCAAATTTCTATAGCGAGAGAAGTGCAATTACCTATACGAAAAGTAAGGCCAGTCTTCTAGGTCCCATGCTCATCTCGCATCAAAACTCCCGCGAAAGCCAGACTAGAAGATGCCTTGAAAGCGCCATCAGTGTTTAGTTTACACCACCCCTCAGGCGGAGATATCCACCCAATTTGGAGTGCATGGTATGTCACTCGCGGGGAAGTTCGTTGAGAAAGAATATTGACTTGTGTAATGTTGTGATGAACTCTCGCCATAATCACCGTAGTGCTTGGTGTTGGGGGGACATTTGAAAACAGTCGTTGATTCCACCATTGCTAGAGGAACCAACAGGTGACCCTAAAGATGATACTCCAGTTAGTTGTAGTGAGGGAGGTAGGGAGACAGGACAGGTTCTGCATTATCTAAGTCTTGGGCTCTACTTTTAGAAAAGCTTGCCATAAGTGGGGCGGGACGAGCTAGGATCAGATAGATTGGGCAACCATGCAATCCCATAAGATATGGAAGCAGGATTCCTCGACCGTAAAACAACTACCACAACTAGGATCAGTACTAAGGTGGCATCGACAACATTTTAAAGTTGTCAAAAGCCTATCGTGCACCACTATCCAAAGGAAAGTGCGAAGCCGTTGTGGTCCTGAAAATTACCAGATAACTTTCCAGTGTCGAGCTAGGGAATGCTAAGAACTTTGACGTAACGTAGCATAAGCCGAGTGGACAGTAATTGTCCCTGATTTATTCTAGCCATTGAAGATTCGATCGGGCCTATTCTTCTCAGATGGAGGATGCACGGTGACGAGCTTCAAATAGACCAATACTGAGAGTCAAAGTTGGATATTTTCCTAATTCCAATTTTCGTGTTCATCTACATAGTCTTTAATCAGGGAATGTTGCTCCTCTTAAGAAATAGGCGTCACGCTAAGTGCGGAGAGTTTGGTATTGTAACATAACACATCCTCCCAAAACCGCACCAATGCTCCATTGCCGAGTGGCCACCAAATGCCTTAGGTCATGAGAGGCCACACCTTACTAATGGCTTGCCAAAGTAAGGAACAACAACCAGTTGGGACGGTCATAGGGATGTCTGCCTTTCCCTGAAGGTATTTGCCTTGTAACACCTGGAACCAGAGGGGCTGGGGATTAGCAATCATTTGCCAAGTGATTTTCATAAGAAAGCCATCGTTACATTGCTTCAATTGCCTAAGACCAAGCCCCCCACTATCTTTGGGTTAATAGACGTTGTTCCATTTACGGAGGTACACCTTGAGTTGCTGATCAGTGACACCTCATAGAAACCTACAACAAATACCCTCTATTTAGTTGAGTATGCCTTGGGAGATGGGTGTAGTTTGCATTGTGTAACAAAAGGAGAGCAAGAGCCACCGATTGAGTAAGTGTAGCGTAGCCAGTCAAAGAAAGAGTGTGAGCTAGCCAGTCAGCAACCTGTTGGTGGACTTTGTCAATAATATGTTGGTATGTATGTTTAGTGATTTGGGTGTTTAGGAGTAGTACACTAAGGTATCGGCCCAGATCTCGAGTAAGTTTGAAACCTAGTCGTTGGCTTAGGTGGCTTGCATCCTGCGCAGATACGCTATTAGAACAAAATAGTAAAGTCTTGGCTGCACTGACCATTTGTCCGGAGCTAGTACAGAAATCTCGCAACACTGTAATAATAGTTACCACTTAATCCCCAGAAGCCTTTGCAAAGAGGATTAGATCTTCTGCAAAGAATAAGTGAGAGAGAGTAGGCTCCTGTCTACTTGTTTGGAAAGGGATCTAGTGTTTTGCATGAACTTGTACATCAATGGCTTGAGAGAGACGCTCTATGCACAGGACAAACAAATATGGCAACAATCGATCGCCTTGGTGAAGTCGACATATGGGGCACAATGAATCAAATGGCGAGCCATTCCATAGGATTTGCATAGATGATGACCTAATACAGTTGAGCAAAAGCTGGATGAACTGGCACGGGAAACTGATGTCCTCCAAAACATCCTCAATAAAATCCCATCGTATGCGATCATAAGTCTTTTGGAGATATATTTTGATAGCCATATATTTGCTACCTATTCAATGTCGTATAGTATGGAAGGCCTCTTGGGCAATGATGATGTTGCCCTTCATATGTCGACCACTCACTAAACTGGTTTGGAAGGGGCTCACCAAATGAGGTAATAGCAGCTTCAAACAATTGGCAATAACCTTTGTGATCATCTCATATAACATATTACATAAACTAATCGGACGAAAGTGGTGTAGTGTAAGAGGACTGTCAACTTTGGAAATAAGGAGGAGGGTTGAGTTCTGCTATACTGGCATGGTGCCACTGGGAACAGCCTCCTTCACCATCTGAACTAAGGAGTTGCCAACAATTTCTCACTGACTTTGAAAAAAGAGTGTTATGTACCCATCATTTCTGGTAGTTTTCATAGGGCCTATTTCAAAAAGAGCCTGCTTCACTTTAGCAATGATAATGGGCAACTCGAGACATTGTAGATAGTGGGCGACAAGTTGAGGAAATTTGTCCTGAAACGCATACTACCTCAGCTCCCCCGAGTCTTTGGTGTACAAGGTGATGAAGAAGTGAATGGCTGCTTGCTGCAATAAGTCCTCATTGGTGCACCAAGTAGTACCATAGAGTTTTAACATATGCACTTTGATGTTCCTCCATCGTGCCCTTGTTTTAGCATGAAAATAAGTTGTATTTCGGTCGTCAAATAGAAACCAATCACATCACGTCCATTGGTGCCACAACAATTCCTCTTGAGTGAGGATCGTCTTATATTCCTTTAAGAGTTGGCTCGTAAGCATCTGGAGTTTCCTGGAGCCATAGAGTTCTAATGCCAGTTGAATGTCATAGATCCTAGCCTCAAGCTGTCGTTTTTGGTGCCATATACTGCCAAAGACATTCATGTTCCAATCCTGTGCCACTGAGGCAAGCACACTGGTTGCTAGATGTGTAGGAGTACCCTATTGCTAATGGTCGACAATGAGCACTTGAAAAGCTTCATGAGATAGCCAACGGGCGAGGAAACGAAAGGGATTTATAGGGGACTCTCAGTCACTACGTCATGGTTGGATGAGTAGGGTTTGATAGTCTGAATGGAATTTGGGCAGAAGAGAATTGAATAGCATAGAACTGATTTAGCGACAAGGCATTACTTAGTGCTTTATCCAGGCACTCCAGAAGTGTTCCCCGAGACTAAGTATAGCGAGGACCTGAAAAGCCTAAATCTTGCAGCTCATTGCGTTGGACAAAACTTCAGAAGTTTGGGCACAGACCACTCCACCAGGATAAGTTGCCGTTTTAATCCTCGACTAGTAAGATGGTGTTAAAATTGTATGCAGTGAGTCAGGGTTAAGTCCCAACTGTGTCGTGTAAGTGCTGCAAAGCATGCCATAGATACTTCCTTTTATAGAATTAGGGACTTGCATAGATGGCAGTAAATGAGTACGATCTCGGTTTTGAAAGTGAATGAATTAGGGGTGTAGTAACTCCACGTTAATGGTCAACAAATCCTACTATAAGATCCAGAGTCTGCCCTAAAAACTAGTAGCTTCCACACTATAGGAGTAAGGAAAACCCATCCTAGAAATCACTGTATCAACCATCGCTCCACTAGTTTTTGGTTTCACCAAAACCACTAAGGTTGGGTTATGAGTGCTCTTGTATTCAAGAAAAAACTGCAAGAATCGCTTGCTTCCTGTACCACGACAATTCTAAATAAAAATCCTTTCCATCTTATCGATAAGGAGGAGAAGATGGAGCGCTTTAAGGAGCACGCAAGGGGGGGTGTAGGGTTATTGGATGTGGCTTGACTACCCCCAATGCCTTAATGGGGTCAGATTCCATTAGAGTATTTACCACTTCTACATGCAAGTGCTGATCTAACGTTTTATAAGGGGGTTTGACATCTTCTTGGTATGGGTTTCCTTTTTCACCCTCAAATTTAGCATTACCCCTTTATCTTAAGACCTTGATGGGGCCAGAAGTGTGTCGGTAATGTCAAGGTGGGCATTAAAATGGGGGTGGTGGAGTGCTGCATCGGCCTCTGTGGTGGACGTTGGTCGAGTTGTATGGTCAGTGTTTTCTCTAATGATAATAGTTGTATGTCACCTATGATCTAGTGTCATGGGCTGCATGTAATATTCCAGTCCCTGAATTGCCATGCTAGGAGAGTCAATCACTGTTACAGTCAGTGGTGCATTAGACTGTTTCGTTGTGGGCGAGGGCAAGGTAGTGGATGCTTTGTATGGGGGAGTTTGAGCTTCATTATAGAATTTGGGGGAGGGGTCCAGCTAGAGGCATAAGAGAGACCTGCACGCTGGCGAGCGTGACTTTAAGACGTGGAGTGACTTCTGGAAGTACTGACTTCTAAGTTGTCTGACTCCTTGGTGGTGTGAGCTTCGACATAGCTAGCTTCTTGATCTTGCTATGACAAAATTGGATCTGTATTTAAAGCCAATGTAGCAAATCGAGATTCAGACTCCACACTCTCTTACCTATGCTGTTGATTGGGAAAATTAGAAGTTGGGCCTTCCCTATGTGTGCCTAGTGTTCTAGAGGTCCCTCGGCCCCTAGGTGTCACGTGTTTCCAAGGTCCGAACTAGTGTTCGACAGTAGTCTACTGGGCCATCTCCCGATTGCCTGCTCCCTAAGCTGTTGGTTGGTGTGTTCCACCTCCATAGTTGCCCTTGTTGGACCAGTGGTGGATTCTTTACCCACATGACCTAAGCACCCACAGGTGAAGCAGATACGTGGGAGACCTTCATATTCCAACCTTTGCAAATACCCATCTACCAATATACAGGGAATCAACGACTTAGTGAGATCAAGCTCCATCGCTAATCTGTCAAATTTTTCGTAGCCCTCCATTATAGTATTGTAGTCACTTCGTATTACTTTACCCACTAGGTGTCCTATGGCACATGGAGTGCTTTTGTGAAAGTATTGAAGGGGCATTCCTGGAAACCTTACCCATGCGACCATTGCTTTGGGAGAGACATCAGAGGTGGAGAAGGCAGGACTCCATGATTAAACTGTGAGGTAGGTTCCCTGCACCAATTTTGGTCTCCCAGTAACACATTGATATAATCACTAGATAGTTGAAATTTGACAAGAAAATAATGGTTTTCTAAGCTGATTATTTAATACTTACCGTTTGACTTCCATAACGCCTCAATGTGCTTAAGGAGGCTACGCAATCCCAACACTTTGCCAAGTAGTTGGACAACCACTATTTGTTCTAAAGAAGCATCTAAGGTAGTACGAATCAAGTCTAAGAATTGAATTGATGGAATGTCGACATCTTCAAAGACTAAAAAATCCTCATATGAGAGGTCCACATCCAGTTCCTTGTCTAAATCCAATCCTTGGTCCTCAGTCTTGGGCCCATAAGCTTTTCTTTGAAGCAGGGCATTAATTAGCAGCCCGTTAGTAACCACCATCTCCTTATCGTTCTAATCGTGAAACTTAAACTTCTTTGTGTTCCATTCCGCATTGTCAGTTGGAGGTGGCCGAGGAGAACATGGTTTAGTTAACAATTGCATCTTATCTTTTTCTTCAAAGTCAGGCAGGAATTTCTTTAAAAGAGCCTTAGAGAGCAATGACATGGTACGTGACCAAGCAATCTTTTCCTTTCAATATGAACTATCTTGCAACTTGGGATGAAACACTATTATTGAAAAATCGAGAGGGTTAATTAATTTGCAAATGTGCCACAAACTTTTTTGCCACCAATAAAATAAAAACAGGCTGAATCAAAATAAAAGAAACACCGAAATTTAGTAACACAGTTTGGCACATTCGGCCTACGTCTACGGGGCCCTCACACAACTTAATCACTTTCACAGTAGTCTAATAGAATTACACAGAATTGATTTAACACAGCACCTCTCAATCTCTGCAACTATCTCACAACCTAACTACCCGT
>JAOSBO010000210.1:40672912-40686990 GCA_027563915.1 Erythroxylum rotundifolium
CAACAGAAAATAAAATAACAAACTACTTGAGATCAACAAAAACTTCCCTATGAATTTCTCTCCTCCAAGTGTCACGGTACTGAAGTGCTAAGCTCCCAAGACATAAAAATCAAATCAGCCAATCAAACGCGTACCCAGATAATTATCGCAAGAAGAAGACAAAACCTAGACGTGTGTGCTACCTACACTCACTCAGTTGAAACCAATACTTCAACACAATCTTCGTATCCCAACCAGTAGCAAAACAAAAGACAGAGCAAAGCACCCCAACGTGTGAGAGCAATCGATAGCCACCAAAAGGAGAATAAGTTTGCATGTGCAGCCCACTCAAATATTTCCTTCGCACTGTGCATGTCTCACACAGCAGTTCACACATAAGCACATTTAAAAAAAATCAATTTGTTGCACACACTCTCTAAGATGACTGTGCGGCCACAAAAACGAAAAACCGCACTAACGAAAACTTCAACTACAACTACAGTAACACACGCTGTCTTCACTTCTGCCCACTTAAGCTAGGATTTCAAATCAACTAGGATTCTACGTGCATTAATAGACTTCTGCTTTTAATTAAGTGTTTGAGCAACGTACGTGATCTTAACCTTATCCCAATAGCAGTACACTTGATAGACTTCAATTAAAATAATATACAACCATATAAAATCAAATGTCTCACACATGATTTCCATGCCCAACGGTAGTGTACTAGATAGGCGTCAATTAAAGAAAAAATCTGCACCCATGTTCATGATTTTAATTTCCTTATATGTCCAATTCAAAATGCAA
Organism: Erythroxylum rotundifolium; assembly: GCA_027563915.1. Classification (NCBI taxonomy): domain Eukaryota; kingdom Viridiplantae; phylum Streptophyta; class Magnoliopsida; order Malpighiales; family Erythroxylaceae; genus Erythroxylum; species Erythroxylum rotundifolium. Next base: position 40,673,699 of record JAOSBO010000210.1, read on the forward strand.
AAACCAAACAAAGAATATATAAAATATATTCTAACAATTATCATTCTCTCCAGTAAACTTCACAAATGCAAAATTAGTGGCATGCAAATGGCCCTCTTGCCTTTTGAAGATTAAAAAAATATATATATGGGAAAGGAAAATTTTGGCTTAATTGTGTCTCCACTTTCGGTTGGTGGGTCTTCAAAAGCATTAGTCAGACAGATTCTTAAATCTAACGTAAACCCATGATCTTAAACCTAGCAAAGTTTCTGTATACAAAATTATAACATGCCCTTTTTTTCCGTAGCTGTAAAATCTTGTCTAAATTAACTTACAGTGACAGAGGAGACATGTTTTGTAAGAAAAAAAGTAAGACTTTGATAAGGCAATGCCCTTTTATGCAAGTTGCATTAAAGAACATTCAAAATTGCTCAAGGCGGGGAACTCAGTCTCACAGACAAAGGACATGTTTTGACTTTTGACCATCTCTCTCTCTTTGATTTCCTTTCCTGGTCAGGAGAGCAAACATTACAATCTTGATTACAATTTTTGGTAAAATTAAACGCCTACATTTAATTCCTTCACGTGAGTCTCTTATGCATGGCTTTGTTCACGATTCACGTAACAATTTCTCTCTTCTTACAAGTTTGTCTATCAAAGTTTTACCTTTTCTTCTACCTACGGATCGGTTTTGTGTATATGTAGGTTTAAATCTTAAAGATGACAATTAACATAGTTGAAATGTATTATAATTTTGGTATATTTGCAATATTAAGAATGGGAGGAATCTGCTTCTTGCTTTATTTTCCGTTATTCACATATAAAGTTCTTCCTGTGTCAAGTTTTTCAAGATTAGATGGGATAGAGACACCCTGTATAATGCCCTACCTCTCTCTTTTTCTTTCTCTTTCAAGGTCCTAAGTACATGCAATTTAACTAGTTTGCAAATTAATATGACGCGTCATTTTGATGCTGCCAATCACAACCGCAGTATGATCCTCCTTCAAACTTGATTGCCCATATTATAAATCAGAGAGCCATTTATATGAACCATGAGAACTTCGAAAGTATTTCCTAATTATGGGAGGAGAGGTTCATATACAAAGAAAGATTCTATCTTTAACCTAAAACTTTAAGGTTTTAGGTTATGGATCCTTTTTCTATATAATCTCTCCATTCTTTCTTTATCTCTGCTATGGAAACTTTTAGTCTTCTAAGACTCCCCTCCCACATTGGATATTGTTAATCCTCACTTTTTTAAGCCATGCAAGTGTCATTGTGTAAATCGAGCATCTTGCTCGATCAAACAGCAAGTCGGATTACAGACTCAATTTCTACGACGTGCTATGCGCGAGCACATTTTCCTCAGCAGTTGTTAATTGCATAGCTTGGGATGTTTCACCCTTGTCAGCAGTTGTTAATTGCATAGAGATACTTTGAATCTCTTTTTATCTATTTTTCTTGTTAAATGATATCCTGGATTTATGATGGTTCTGGTGAACAATCTGCAGGTTTCCTCTGTAAAGATTATAAGCAATAAGCAAACTGGTCAACCGGAAAGTTAAGGATTTGTTGAGTTTTATTCTCATGCAACAGCTGAGAAAGTTTGGCAGAATTATAATGGTGCTTCGATGCCTGATCAGTCATTCTGTCTCAACTGGGCAAGTTTTTCAGGAAATAGAAAAATAGATACTGATTCTGATTTATCCATTTTTGTAGGAGATTTGGCAGCAGATGTTACGGAATAAATGTTACAGGAGAGTTTTGCTACCAAATATCCATCCGTGAAGGGAGCAAAAGTTGTTACTGATTCAAATACTGGTTGTTCAAAAGGTTATGGTTTTGATAGGTTTGGCCATGAGAATGAGAGGACTAGGGCCGTGGAAGAAATGAATGGAGTTCAAGTAGGCTATGCGCATAGGTGTGGCAACCCCTAAAAAGTCATCTGCATATCGGCAACATTATTCTTCACAAGGTATACCTGAAGCTTGTTGCTAATGCTGAATAATGGCATTTGGCTTTTCCTTCTATGTAACTTTGTCACAGTGGGTACCTACTCCATCAACAGCTTTTCTTGTGTTGCCAACTAGTATTTGTCTTGGTTGATTATATGAGAATACAGTATTGTTACTGCATATTTTGCCTAAAAACGGATAATTCTTATTGGATTTTAGAATTAGAAGTTAACTAAAATATAATAGAATAGAAAGAGATAATGCAAAAGGCAATTTATTGATGAGTTGCACTTTACATTGACGCCGAAGGCCTAAATATATAGGCAATGAAATTATAAGCTTAGTTAATATCTTGGTAAAGATTAACCAAACAAATTAAAATTTTAAAAGTTTAAATCCTAGCAGATAACATGTCTTAACTTTACTACTCTATCGTACTATTCTCAAATTTTACCTTTAAACAAAGACCACATTTTTAACAACTTTGAATCATTCTCCAACATTCCCTCTTGATTCAAAGTTGTAAGACTTCTTAAATCTGATGATATACTTGCCATCATCTTTCAATGGTTGGAGCATATCTCTCTATAATTCTTTTCATTGCAGCACATCTCTCCAATCTTCTCACTAGAGCACTTCTCTCTATTCTTTAACATAAGCAATTCTCTCATCACTCATCTCCATAGAGCACTTCTTTCTATGATGCGTTTTTGTGTATTTCTCATTAACTAGAAGAGGTTGTTTTCTTCAATATCACTTGTACTGTATTTGCTTGTTCTTCACTGTCAAACTTGCAATCCTTTTTCAAATGTCCAAATCATTTACACTAAAAGCATTGAGACTTCTCTTTATGCCAACAATTTTTCTTTTCATGATCAAACTTCTCATAATGGACACGTTGAGGAATGTTTTCTTTCTTTTTTTACGGCAGAACCTTTGCTAGATAAGCTCCCTCCACCATAGTTTCATTTTATTGTTTTCTCATGCCCTTCTTTGCTTGGTTGGTTTCTCTCTTAATATCTCATAGGTCCCTCAGGATCTTTGAGGCTCTTATACCAAGTTGAAGTTTTTTTTTAAAGAAAAGAACATTTATAAGATAAGATAAAAGAATACGTAACATGAAGTTTATTATCTCATCATAATAATGAACTTGGTTGCCTTATATAGGAAATACAAAAAACTCAACAGGTTTTAGATAAAGATTTCAGACAATAAATCTGGCTTATAAGATAAGATTAAAAAACAAACTAAAGACTTATTCAAAAGTAATTTTGGCAACTCTACAATTTTGAATTAATTCCTAACACTTTTTCCTACTTATATGCTTATGCATTTGCAATATGGATATAGAATCCCTTAATAGTTGCAACATTTTGTTGCTTATGGTGGGGAGTTATCACTTTGTGTTTTTTTGCTCTATTTCCTCGCATATGTTTTCTTCTTCATTTCATTTCTTACTCTTCTGTTTGAAAAAGTATGAACTAAATTTTAGTTGTTCATATGGTGGTGAAGGTGATATGCATTTGTGTTAAAAAAGGAACCTAAGGAAATTTGTGATGCAATGTCTCCATAAACTTGTTTGCTGATAGAATTGATTATTGCCTGCTTACCTTTTTGGTATTGTGTTATGTGCCTAGTTCTGGTGAGCTTTTGCTTGTCCTCTACCCCATCGAGGAATGGTCTCGGTGAAGGAAGCTCACAAGCGAGAGAAATTAGTTACACTTTGTATAGTTAAGTTTTGGTTGAAATTTTCAATGATTTTTTATTCCCTAAACTTCCCTTTTTATACATTTTATTTTTCTAAAGCATGGAAAAGAAACTATCGTAATGCTCGTGGAGCACTTCCTCTAAGAAATAGTAATGCTGAAAATGGAAGCATGGCAGCAAGAGCATGACCTCTACAGCTTAATCATTTCTACTTGGCCTTAATTAATGGCAACTTCCTAACCGAAATTGGAAAAGAATCAAATGCATAATAAAAATGTGTTGAATATGTGTTAGCGTGTAACATTCCTCCCTCTTTGGAAACGACCTTATCCACAAGGCTATTACGTATCAAGGTTTGATTTTGTGTCCAATAAGTCTTCCTCCACCAAAGCGCGCCTTTTGAGCTGTTTTTTTTATCAACGCAACGTGCACAACTAGGTGGACTTTACTCCCTTAAGGAAGAGTAGCTTGTATGCCACCAATCCTATATGGTCGATAATCTAGAAAGGTCCATAATATTTTGCGGATAACTTATGCCTTCGTTCTCCAGATAAGGAGTGTTGCTGATAAGGATGCAACTTAAGATACACCCAATCACCTACTTCAAATTGGCATTCCTTCCTTCCCTTGTCATAGGTTACCTTCATCCTCTTTTTGGTTTTAGTGAGTTGCTGGTGTAGTTGGTGAAGGATTTGATCCCGCTTGTGTAGCTTCAAGCCCACCTCAGCATCCTTTATAAACCTGGCTCATAAAACATCAAAACTGGAGATTTTTGGCCATATATCACCTTAAATAGAGTGAGTCCAATAGAAGAATGCCAACTAGTATTGTATCAAAATTCTATCCATGGTAGCCATCAAGTCCACTATTTTTGGTGCTCCACTGTAAAACAACGCAAGTACATTTCAAGGGTTCAGTTGGTTTCCTCTGTTTGACCATCTATTTACTGGTGGTAGGATGAAGAGAAGCGAAACTTCGTCCCCTGCAATTGAAATAATTCCTTCCAAAATGAGTTGGCAAACAAGGGATCTCAATCATTTACAATTGACTGTGGGGTGCCATATAATTTGAGAACATTATCGTAATAGGCTTGAGCAACATTGTTGTAGTAATAAGTGTCGTCAGAGCGATAAAGTGGGCCATCTCAGAGAATCGGTCTACTACTACCATGACTGTTGTTTTTCATCTAGAATTTGGCAAGCCTGTGATGAAATCCATAGATACTTGATTCCATACTGTAGTAGCTGTGGGTATCGGTTGGAGAAACCCACTGGGTACACCTTGTTCCTTCTTATTTTGTCGACATGTGTTGCACGTTCTGATGTTTTCCACTATTTGTTTCTTCATTCCCTACCAATAGAATTGTGATCATATGTGTTAGAGTATTTTGTGGAGCCTTTCAAGAGTGGCGGAATGGAAACTGTGCGTGACTTCTGTTGTCAACGGGGAAGAGGGTAATAAGTAAATTCGATCTTTGTAAAAGAGTAAGCCGTCCTTACATGACCATGGCCCTAACAACTCCCCTTCCTGAAAAAACTTGTGTAGCTTTTGCATATCCACGTGATTTTTATTTTCTACTTGAATGGTCTCTAGCCATGCTAGTACAAGCATTGATATTGCCATCACCTGTGCTGGTTCATGCCTTTAGAATAGATCGTTTGCCACCTAATTGTCCTTCCCCTATTTATATTCAATGGTAAAGTCATATCTCATTAGCTTACTGAGTCAGCGTTGTTGAGTTGTGGTAGTGACGCGTTGGCCCCACAAATATTTCAAGCTTTTGTGGTCAGTGCGGACCACAGATGTCCTTCCCAACATATATGGGCTCCACTTATGTACTGCAAGCACTAATTCCAACAATTTTTTTCGTAAATTGTACCCACACCTATATTAGATGCATCACATTCAATTATGAAGGTTTTTTTGAAATTAGGTAGAGCTAATAACGATCCCTGCATCATCACTTGCTTGAGCTTTGAGAATGCATTATCGACTTGTACATTCCATTTGAAGTTATCTTTTTTTAACATATTGGTTAAGCATGCTGCTATCTTCCCATAGTCTTTGATGAATTTTTGGTAATACCCTATCAGCCTAAAAAATCCTCGTAGTGCCGATATTGAAGTCGGCTTGGGCCAATCCTTTATAACAACAATTTTGTTTGGCTCCATTCTTACTTCAACTCTACCGATCATATGCCCTAGATATTGTATCTTTGTGGTCCCAAAACAACATTTCTCTTTTTTAACATAGAGCTGCTGGTTAGCTAAAATTGAAAACATAATTTGTAGATGTTGCAAGTGATTTTCCCAAGTGGAGCTATATATCAAGATATCATCAAAAAATACTAGGAAATTTTTGCAAATACTGTCGGAAGATATCATTCATCAATGCCTAAAAAACAAATGGTGCATTATAAAGTCTAAAAGGCATTACTAGGAATTTGTAGTGACGGTGATGTTTGCGGAATGCAGTTTTCTCCACATCTACAGGGTGCATTAGTATCTGGTGATATCCTGCTCGCAAATCTAGTTTTGAAAAATATTGAGCTCCTTGTAATTCATCCAATAGCTCGTCAATCATTGGTATTAGAAACTTACCCTTGATAGAGGCCAGATTGAGGGCTCGGTAGTCCACACAAAAATGCCAGACCCGTCCTTCTTTTGACTAGTAGCACCGATAATGAGTATGGACTGGAATTGGGCCTGATCATCTCGCTCTCCAGCATTTCTTCTACTAGTTTTTCTATTTCCTTCTTTTGAACGTAAAGGAACCGATAAGGCCTCACCGAAATTAGACCTATTCCTGGCTTCAAATTGATCTTATGGCTATGTCCTCGATCTGGCGGAAGTTTAGAGGGTTTTTGGAACACTTGTTGGAATTGGGTAAAATTTTGGGCTAAGTCTAGGCGTTGGGCTTTAGCCCAAGCCTTACTTGTTTTCCCCCTTTCGTTACGTGCAACCACCATCAGTCATATCAGGGTTCCTCGACCTCCATTCACCTATAACTCCTTCTCCATCTGCCATTGATCGAAGGCTTGAGACATTGGAGTCCAATTGCTGGTGATAGTCACAGACAACTCCTGCCATTAAAACGCCACTGTTAACCATTTAAAATCCCAGAGGATCAGTTTGAGTGTTGCCATCCATTAAGCTTTGAGGACATCATTGCACCCCTCCATTATGATTATAAAGAATTCCACTTGAAACGAGTTACCTTGGATGTCAATCAGAAGGTTTTGAACGTGCCCTATGCAAGGGAGCTTGTCGTCGTTTGCCACTATGACCGTCAATCGCGCCCCCTCCTCTAATTTCAAAACCAATCGCGAGACCCATGCTCGGTTAAGGAAATTGTGGGAGCTCCTAGTATCTAACAAAGCCACGAGCATTCGTCCTTCGATCCTAATCGGTACCCGCATGATTTGTGGAGCAATAGACCTTAAAGTTGCATGGAGAGATATCTCAACTACCTTGGTTTCGATCTTGGGTTCCCCTTCTTCTTCATTCACTTCCTCATCCACAATTCTACAATTCAGAAGGAAGAGCCTCTTGCAACGATGCCCCGGTGTATAGATTTTGTTGCAATTATATTACAAGTTCCAACCTCATCGATCCTGAATCTCTTGTGCGGTATGTCTTCTGATTGGGGGATAGGTGTTTCAGGTTATTGGATTAGGAGCGAGTTTTAGTTTCTAGGTATGTTGGTTATTGGTGACGGTATTGGTAAATTTAGTTTATGTTTTTTGTTTTATTGGAATTTGGTTTCATAGAGTCGGGCGAGGCCAGTAGCATGTGGTAACGTTCGTGGGTTTGGGATGTAGACATCAGCTTGAATGTTCTCTCGGAGCTCGTTGACGAAGCAACTAATCTTCTACAATTTGGTTAATGCACCCACCCTTGCTAACAGTCGATCGAATTGGGTTTGATATTCCCAAACAATCCCCTTCTGTGTGAGCTTAGTGAGCTCTCCATAGAAATCTTTCAACAACGTCTGTCCGTATCGATCTCTTAGCGCCTGCTAAAATTCCTCCTGGGTAACCCATACATGAGGCTTCTTGAAAGATTGGAACCAAAAGTGGACTCCTCCTTCAGGATGGTATGCTGCTAATGGAACCATTTCATTTGCAAGGGTCTTATGGAACACAAAGAACTGTTCAGCCCGGTCAATCCAGGTGATCGGATCGTTAAAGCCATCATATCGAGGAAAATCTAAGTGCACTACTCACGATATGATAGTCCCTTTCATTGACTTCTGGGATGTGCCAGCCCTGTTCCTTCTTGTTCCAATTTCATCCATTTATGTTTGTAACTAAGTGAACATCTCATGCTTTTCATTTTACATTTGCATAATCTGTTGTTGGGTGGTTTAAATGGTTTCCTCTATTGATTGTTTGGTTGGATTGTGCTGGGACGCGCCATTGTCAGATCCCTGCTCTGATTCCATATTGTTATGTGCTTGCTTCTGGTGAGTTTTTGCTTAGCCTTAGCCCCATTGAGGTAATGGTCTCGGCAAAGGAAGCTTACAATTGGAAGAAATTAGTTACACTTTGTATAGCTGAGTTTTGGTGCGAAATTTTAATGGCTTTTTATTCCCTGAACTTCCCCTTTTATGCATTTTCTAAAGCATGGAAAAGAAACTATCCTAATGCGTGTGAAGCACTTCCCATAAGAAATAGTAATGCTAAAAATAGAAATATGGAAACAAGAGTGTGACCACTACAGCCTAGCCGTTTATGCTTGTGCCTTAATTAATGACAACTTCCTAGCTAAAACCTGAAAAAAATTAAATGCATAATAAAAATGTGTTGAATATGTGTTAGCATATAACTTATTGTTTTTGCCTTTGTAAGTGGCTAGAATAAATATCACTTCATATTGCTCGTTTTATGTTTCATCACCAAGTGATATGCTCCAGTGTTCTTCATTTTCTCAAGTTTGATTTTTAATGCATCTTTGAAGGCAAAATGTTGTATCATGATCGTGAAATACATGTGCTAATTTGCAGAAAGATTGTCACATGTATGATGTCTAATTGATGTTAGTGCTGCCTAATTATTATTTTTTTATTTATGCATTAGCCTTGTGTTGATATGCTGCAAGCCTATTCTATTAAAGAACTATTATTTCTAGCCCTTCATGTTTTCAATTGAATTTTAATAGGAAATAATTAGTATAAACTTTGACCAACTTTGGTGTTGGCATGTTTTTAACAAAATACAAACTCACTTTATTGAAACTTCTCACTACACAACTCGTTGGAGTTGGGAACCTTACAATGCTTCCATACACTACACATCCTTTCTTTTTCACTCACTTGTCTTTTGATTTTGTGCAATACATATGTAATGGCCATATTTATAGGGAATTAGAGTCAGTAATAACTGACTAAAATACTAGCCTTAATGAAGTTGTCCAAAGGAGTTCAAAAACAATTTGGCTTGATATTTTGACCAAGTCAAATACAACTTATAATCTAGAAGCATATATTAAATCAAGTTTAATTTCTAACATCTTCTTATAAACTTGGTTTAATCATTTCTATCATGTCCTTCAACTTATAAAATAACTCAACTTTCAAGTGAAAATATCTATTATTTGATCTTCAGATGCCCAATACTCAACTATAATTTCTTTATATTTAACCAAATCTCGTATGTAGTGATGTTTATTGTCAATATACTTGCTTCAACAAATATCAAATTCTTTGTTAAGGCTATTGCTAATTTATTATCGTAGTAGATTGCCATTGGACCATCTTGTTGGTGTTGTAATTCGTTAAGCTTCACCCGTATCCAAATCATTTGAGTAGCACAATTTGTTGTTGCTATATACTCCGCTTCTACAACTGAAAGAGCAACTACTTGTTATTTTTTTGAAGACCAGGAAAATGCTCTATAATAAAAAACAAAGACATAACTTGAAGTGCTTTTTCTCTTTTTAACATCACTAGCTCAATCACTATCTGTATATCCAACTAGTCATATTTTTTATTATTTGAATAAAATATGTCATCATCAATCATACCTTTGATATGTCTTAAAGTTCGTTTTGTGGCTTGCCAATGAGATTGTTGTGATGAATCCATAAATATGCTCACAATTCTCTCTCCATAAATAATATTTGTCCAAGATGTCATTAGATACCTCAGACTTCCAATAATTCTTCTAAAGTTTGTTGCATCAACCAAATCGCCATTATCATCTTTCACAACCTTTATCCTTTCTTCAACTAGTGTTAAAATTAGTTTGCAACATCCATCTCGAATTTCTTTAAAATATCTTTTAGATATATTTTGTTGTGAAATAAATATGCCTTCATCTGTTTGCCTTACCTCAATACTAAGAAAGTATGACATTAATCTCATATCTGCCATCTCAAAGTGAGCAAACATATCCTTCTTGAATTCCAACAACAGTCTAGAAGTATTACTAGTAAAGTTCAAATCATCTACATAGAGACAAACCGTAACAATATCTCCTTCCTTGTTGATCTTGATATACAAAGTATGTTCATATGAACACTTATAAAAACCTTAAATGAAACAAGTATCAATACAAGTATACCATGCCTTAGGTGTTTGTTTAAGACCATACAATGCCTTCTTTAGCCAATAAACCTTATCTTCTTCTCCTTGCTTTACATATCTTGGTGGTTGCTCAATGTATACTTCTTCTTTAAGTACACCATTCAAAAAAGCTAATTTGACATCCATTTGATAAATATTTTAATTAATTTGAGCTACAAGTGAAATGATCAAACGTATAGTACCCAATCTAGCAACAGGTGTAAATACTTCAGAATAATTGATACCTAACTTTTGCTTCTATCCTTTTGTAACTAATCTTGCTTTAAAGTGGTCCACTTCTCCATTGCGCTTGTATTTGTCTTGTATACCCATTTGACACTAATAGGCTTCTTTCCTTTTGGTAAAATGGTTAAATCCCATGTTTTATTCTTTTCTATGGCATATATTTCTTCATCCATTGCTTTAATCTAAGGACCATCATTCACTCCTTCCTGGAACATTACTGGTTCACAATCTGCAAAGAAAGCATAATAGGCAACAACTTCATCATCATTGTCATCATCACTTACTTGATAATCTTTCAAATAAGTGGGTGGATGACATTGTCATTGTGAATGCCTAAGTGAAGGTGAAGTAGAAGGAGATGACACTTCGGGATCAACTTAAATTGGCTCTTCAGGAACTAGAGGTGAAGATGACTCTCCAGTTTGATTAGTCGTTTCCAATTTATTGTTTACGAACATTGGTATTGGCAATGATTTCTTTTCTTTTTTTGACCAATCTCATATTCCATCTTCTTTAAAAGTAACATCTCGACTGATGATCACTTTTTGAGTTTTTGGATTATAAAGCTTAGAACCTTTTTGTTTTCATATTGTAACCGAGAAATATACATTTTTATGTCTTGTCATATAGCTTCTTTCTCAACTCATCAGGCACATGTGATGACTAAGATTAGACTTTTGTCTACTTTATGCTTCTTATGGAGTTTTATCACAAGCGCTTATTTAAAATATAGACCACACAAACCTCGACCTCTACCTAGAAACTTTTAGATAACTTCTTACAAAATAACATATTTCTTACCATATCTATAATAGTATTATTTTTCTTTTTTGCCACTCCATTTTATTAAGGATTGTTCCTAACTGTCAACCGATACTTAATTCTATACTTTCTTAAGAAATCATTAAAAACAATATATTTTATGCCTCTGTCCATTCTTAAAGTCTTGAAAGATTAACCACTTTGTTTTTCAATATACGCTACAAAATTCTTAAGTACTTTATATGCCTCAAATTTCTACTTCAAAAAATAAACGCATGCCTTTCTACTATAATCATCAATAAATGTAATAAAGTATTTGTTACCTCCATTTGATAAAACCTCCATATAACATAGATCTGAATGCACGAGCTCTAGTGGATGTTTAGCTCTCCATGCCTGCTTTGTAAGAAATGAATCTTTATGTTTTTTTTCCCATTACACTTAACTCACAAATCTGGTCAAGAACTTTAGCAAGCCTGAAACCTACTATTTGTTTGTAAGAAACTTAATGCTTCCAAAATTTAAGTGCCCAATTCACATATGTCATAGCCAATTATCATTAATAGTCTTAATATTACAGCAAGAACTAGTCTTGTAATTAAGATATGGTGGAAATAGACAATTGGATGTCATTCTCGTCTTTAGAATCATGCCCTTTTTTATATCACTTACAATGCATATCTTTACTAAAGTATAAATCATAACCCTTTTATGATAGTTGTCCAATGCTTAATAGATTCTAGCAAATAGTAAGAGCCTATTACACCTCAGAAATATAATTTAAAACACCATTCTTCAATTTTATAGCAATCTTTCCTATTCCCAAAACTAGAATTTGGTAGCTATCGACAAGCTTTACTGAAGAATGAAACGATTCATCTAATTTGATAAAAACTTCTTTTTTTCCACTTAAATGATTGCTACAACCCGAATCTAACATCCATTGACAGTAGTCACTAAAAACTTCTTTTTTTCCACTTAAATGATTGCTACAACCCGAATCTAACATCCATTGACAGTAGTCACTGATACTGGTTTCATAAACGACCATCAACAAGGTCTACGGGTTATTATTCTTAGTAACCCAAACTTTATTATCTTTATGTTCTTGTCTTCTAGCATGACATTCTTTATTATAATGACAAATATTTTTTACAATTATGACACTAAATATGTGACTTGCATTCAGATTGATAGTAACCAAGCTTTTGCATTTGTAACATTGAATATTGGATTTATCCTGAGGAGATTCACTCTCCCTTGCTCCTAGTCTAAAATTGTGTAACACCCCAATATATACCCTGGAAGTATTATAGCATGTCTAGGGTGTATTAAGAAGTAAACAAAATGAATTAAGTGCATCTTAGCAAGAGACATTATATTACTTAACGTAAAATACACAGGTTAATGGGTAATTTGTTCGTTTTGGCATAGACATGCATATTTGGATGTGAAATATATATAGGAATTTTTTATATGTTTCTTGCATTTATGAATGTGATGTGAGGGGAATTGGTAGAAGAAGTATCCAATTTGCTTATGGAATTTTTTTGGTTAAATTAAATGTGTTTTGTTTTGCTCTTGCATGATAAGACCGAAGTTAGTTAATTTGGGATGAGTACCTTGCTGCTTGGATAGTTCTACTAAACATACTTTTATAATTTGGCCATAGCTTTGCCTATAGACCTTCAAATTGGATAATTGCAATTGGAGAATAAAATAGAGATATAGATCTAAAAATTTCATGAAGGAACTGAAATATGATTCTACCTCTAAGAGTTTTGAATTCTGTTTTGAAGTTGAATTCTAGCTACTTTCCTTGTTTTCAAACAGGTTGTAGTGTTTGAGGTATAACTCTCAATATAATTAACCAAATTTCATGAAATTTATGCCATTAGAAACTTAACACATAGGTGAATGATATTAACTTATAAGATTGTAGCATATGATCCTCTTTACTCTTATTATAAACTAGAATATACAGCTGGTCGAGCTTTTATTTTTATTATTATTATTATTATTATTATTATTATTATTATTATTATTATTATTATTATTATTATTATTATTATTTGTCTT
>JAOSBO010000210.1:40693741-40712594 GCA_027563915.1 Erythroxylum rotundifolium
GTTGGAAGACGTCAGAAACTCAAGTTTTCGTTCAATGGATCGTTTTGGAAGTTCCCGGCGGCGAGGGCCGCCGGTTTCTGCCCACGAGATGCATTACACCGTGAACCGGGCGGCGTCGGAGGGGATGAAGCGGAGGACTTACTTGCCGTACAGGCAAGGGCTTTTGGGTTGCTTGGGGACGAACGCGGCCGCTGTGCATGAGATCTCTAGAGGTGTTGGGTCTTTGACACGTGTATGAATCTCATCCGCTCGATCTTGTCATTTTATTTTTATTTATTTTCTATCTTATCTCTTTTCTTGTCCCACCATCTTCATTTACTTGTTACTTAAACAAGTACTAGTGTGTGTCACTTTCCATTGAAATGGACACAAATTGTACATAATAAAACTATTGGTGATAGATTGAGCATTTAAGAGTGCATAACTTGGAGACTTGGGCAAGTGATGTATGTTTAATAAGCAGAGTGAAGTTGATACTTCTTCTACTTGAGGTATTGAAATTAAATCATAGCTTTTAGTTTCATTTGTCTTGGATGTTAATAAGATCAATAGTTCTTTATCTAAGCCAATCGAATTTGTCCGATTGTTTTAAAATAATGTAATTATGATATAATTAATTAAAATAATATTATTTTAGATAATAAAATTATCGTTTTAAAAATTCGATTAAAAGTTAAACCGATAAGATAAGAAGTTAAAGTTTAAAGACTCAATTGGTATTAGGCCGTCATAAAATGAGCTAAAGATTAAATAAAATTATAGAATTTAAAATATAATTAAAAGATATTATATTTACCCATCAAAGAATTTGAAATTTAAGTAAAAAAGAAATTGTTAAATAAAAATGTATTTATTTATTTTAGTTTATAATAAATTATTAATTTACAAAAATCGACTAATTAATTAATAAAATATTATTTGTTAACAATAAAAGTTATTAAAGTAATTCGAACCAAAAAGTCAAAAATCAAATAAAAAATTTAGCCGAGTCAATGCTTTTACGATTGAATCATCCGAACCACTTAGATTTTTTTATCAATGAATAAAATTCAAATTTTCAAACTAGATTTTAAGTCAATCTCCAAAAATTGTACCGGTTCGATGAAATTAAATTTAATCTATTAAACAATATCAGACTAGGTCAAAATTGCAATTCTTATCTAGCATTGTCTTAAAATTGCAAAGACATTTGGTTGGACTTGTATCTAACGTTGTATCAATAACTTTCAAACTCTAGCAACAAAGATGATAAAGTTGGCAAACAAAGTTCCCATAACCAACAAGCAGAAGCTGCTGTAGTTAAGCTAATTCTAGACTATAAGGTTCTCTAGTTCTTTCAGAAGTAATGGCTTTTGTCTTATGTATAGAAGTATATTCTCCACACTTCTATCAAGTATTTAACAATGTTGTATTTACAAGCAGGGTTTGAACCCTGACCTTACTTAAGGTAAGATCAACCCCTAATTACTGAACTCCAGTGTTCGTTGGTGAAGGTATACACTTTTTCTTCAACTATGATTCAAATGCACGTATTATTTTATAACCAGCTGTGTTAGAAAATTACACAGATGAAAAAATATAGACATTTTTTATTTTAAGAAAATTTGGAATTTTAAAATTTTAAAAAATATCTTCTAATTTTCAATTTTATAAAGAAACCTTGAATTTAAATTTTGATTAAAAACAATTAAGAAACACACATAATATAAACATTAAACATGAATTAATTAAATATTATTCACAGGGCAATTAATCTCACTCTTAAATTCAAAACAAACTAATCAAATCCAACAAAGACTAATAATTTATTATAATTTTATTAAATTATTAATTTAATTAATTCGAGTAAAATTTAAAAGAAGAGTTAGGTTATTACATTAGTGATATTTCGTTAATTCACATTGAGTATTCATAATGTAAGTGTTTTTGTTGCTATTTCATAACCAAAATTTTTTTAAATGATTTTTTCTGAAAATTAAAAGATACTTTAAATTTTTTTATTTTTTTAAATTTTAAAAATTAAGAATTTCTTTTTACCCATCCGACACTAATCGAGTACGTACCACTTCGATTTTCGTTACTGCAATCATTAGACCACCGCCTGATTTCAACCATCATCTTCCACTTGAAAGTTGAAAGCCGAGCACCGCTCTACTGATATTTCTTCGCGTTGAAATGTTTGCTGGGTTTCATTGGATGAGTGTTTTTTGGGTAATCGTGGGTGGGATGGGTGTTTTAATTATACCAAGTTGCGTCAACCTGGTCGAGCAAGATCAATAACCATTTGCTTGCAATTGCGCATGACCATTGCCCATTTCAAAAGTCTCCCCACGCCCAATCAAGCGATAGGATGAATCTTATAAGGTTAGGTGCTTGAGATAGAGACCTGAAAGGATTGGTGTAATATAGGAAGTAATTCTATTTTTTAATAATAAAAATAATATATTTAAACTTATTTAATATTATATTTGTTGAAAACTTATTCCATAATATTTAATGTTAAAATTTTAAATTAGTCTCAATTATATTTATTTCTTTAAATATTCGATACAATTGCATGTATAACTTATAATCATTTAATTTTATTGTAACTATTTCACATATTAAAAGTGAAATAAATTTTAAAAATTTAAAATATTGAACTTTAAACTTTTAAATTATTAAACTTTTTTATAAGTATTAACACACGAAAATAAATGAAGACCACTGATGTTACCATAGTCGGTAGTTCACAAAGTAGAAGAGCTGATAGGCTTCAAATATTCAGAAATCCGTTGATTTTCATACCGGTAGCTTGGTTGAGATCTTCACTGCTGTACTAAGACCACCTCCACTCATGAAACAAACGATAGCGATATGATAAGAGGCAAGTGGTAGGGAGACAGAACTCTATTCCTTTTCAACCTAGTCGGACTTACCAGCCAGCACACGGTAGAGTTCCTACAAACTATTTACGCTGACTGAGAGTATTAACCACTTGGAGATATTATAGACCAACGTTCCTATGTATTTTAGTTCTCCTATGATTGTATATGTGACATTGTGTACTAGGTATTACGGAGGGTTACAAAGCATGGGTAGTTGTTGTAGGTATTGGCGCATCAGATGTACTTATTTGAAGGTAAACTGAACGGTGGTTGACTTGCTTCATTGGCATTCTCTTGCCTTGTACAGACTTTTGATTTATTTATTTAACTACTGATTTACCATAAATAAATAAATGAGGCCTGATAAACTTAAGGTCTTGTTTGGTAATAAGTAATAAAGATATCAGAATGAAAATACAACCCTTATTCTCTAACTTTTAGTTGTTTGTTATTGATGATAGATAAAAATAGGGAATTACAAAAGTCACAAAAAGTCATAAATAATTATGAATCTTTATTCCTAAGAAGGTATGGGTATAAGCTGGAATAAAAAATTGGAAATAAAAAATATTATTAGAATATTATCAAGTTATTATCAAGATATTGATTCTTATTAAAATATTATCATCAAATTCACGTATTACAGTCTTTTATATTAATTTCTTTAATAATTAATTTTTCTTTGATACTTTAATTTTATCATTAAAAACATTCATAATTATTTATAATTAATAATTTTATAAATCAATGGAATTTTTTGATTAATTATTTATAAAATATAAATATTTTAATTAATTATATACAAAATAAATTATATAATAACTAGATATGAGTTTAAAAACTTATCATTATTATTTTAAATATTTAATATCAACTATTAACTTTGTTTAATACTATGCCAAATACGCATAATTAGTAATTTCATTAATATTTCAATTCTCTCTTTTCATTCTCATTCCTATTTTTTGTTCCGATTCCTTTATTACTAGTTACCAAATGAGACCTAAATATATTTCTAATAACAATATATAAGAATACATAGTACATAATATGCCTAGGGATATTACACAATAATAAAGAATACATTTAATTAGGTCTAGATCTACAGATGACTAGAATTAGGGTATACCAAATACATTGATGGCTATAATTAAGGGACACCAAATATATACATTAACACCCCGCCCTCTGCAATCTGAATGGGAGGGGATTGAACGTTCAAATTGGAGAGATATTCGAAAAATAAGATGGGTGGTAATCCCTTTCATCATGATAACTGCAAATTGAAGGGATGAAGGAACATGAAGTACTCGAATGGTCCTGATAGCCAACTATTTCACACACAAAATGTAGGTCAATCTCATCATGTTTAGTGCACATGTTCTGAATCAAATAAGATGCAAGGAAAATAACACTAACATTGTCACAGAAAACTAGAGTCACAGATGATAGTCTATTTCCAAGCTCACACAATGTAGAATTAATCTATGAAACTTCATGAACAACATTAGCAACAGCCTGATATGTGGATTTAGCACCAAATTGAGAGACAATGGGTTGACATTTTGAGGACAAAGAGACAAGGTTCGGACCAAAGAACACGTAGTAACTAGAGATGGACCGATGAATTTCATGACAACCCGCCCAATAAACATCAAAAGCTATTACCATTTTATGTAAGGATCTTGGTGAAAGTAGAAGACTGTAATCAATAGTATCATTAAGATATTGCAAAATCCTTTCAACAACCTTCATATGACTTTTTCGCAGGGGATGTAAGAATAAACAGACTTGCTGAATAGCAAAGGCTAGGTTAGGATGTGTAGAAGTAAGATATTGAAGGGCATAAACAAAAATGTGATATTATGAGACATTAAATAAAGGACCACCATCATTTAATGATAACTTATACTTGATTTAATACAAGTAGAAACAAAGTTGGATGTAAACATATGAAAACAATTAAGAAGTTCCCAAGAATATTTAAATTGAGGGTATGTTTGGTTCAATTGGAGGAATGACAATAGGAATTATAATGAATATAGTGAGAAATAAAATTGGAAAAAGAAATAGAAATGGATATGGATATGGATATGGATATGGATATGGATATGGATATGGTTATGGATATGGATATAGTTTCCATTCCCCACTATATTGGGGGATGTAGAGTATTGTCCCGAAAGGAGATATAAAAGCAATGTTCATCTAATCATAATATATTACCAATCATCTTTTTTCATTTCTTACGCATTCTTTTCTTCCCATACCAACTAACCAAGTAACCATTGATAAAGAAACAAGCCAAAGGTGAAATGGGTATCGTAAATGCCTAGCTTGCAACATAATTTTGATTTGTTGTTCTGACTAAAACAAGAGGTTGTTTTATAAAAATGGACTCACTAAGAATTCTATAAAGGAATGCATTTTTTAGGCCAATGTTCAGAAAGAGCAAAACTAAGAACAATGCAGATAGTGGCAGGTTTCACCATAAGGTTGTAGGTATTGTCACAATCAACACTAAGTCTTTAAGGCTATATTTGGTTGGACATAAGATTTTTAATGAAATGAAATAGAATAGAAAGGGATGGTTTATAATGGAATAAAATGTAAATGGATGTGATTAGAAAATTGTTGTTTGGGAGGAATGAAAGGGTTCATAATGTAATATAGTGAAGTGTTGTTTGGAAGAAGAGTTTGTAATGTAATATAGTGAAAAGTTGTTTATTATTTTACATTCCATTCTAAACCCCTCAAGTCGGAAGTTTCTCATTTTTACTGCTTATGATTGAAGAAGATGTAATATGAAACCCTCATCTTCTATCTCATTTCACTATCATTATAAACCATCCTCCTAATCGATGGAATAATATTACAATCCACTCCATTCCATTAATAAACCCCCAAACAAATATAACCTAACTAAATCCTTATGCAACAAGACGAGCCTTATACTATTCTAATAAACTATCTGCATATTGTTTAATTTTAAAAACCCAGCAAGAAACAATGACATTAGCAGTCAAGGAACAAGTGTCCATGTCTAATTTCGAGTTAAGGCGTTAAGCTTCTCTTGTATAACTACTTGCTAATGGGGATCCTGGCTTGCTTTGCATAATGACTTAAGTTATTGAGGAAAAGTATTAGAAACAGTGTTAGGTAAAGAATAACTTTAGGTTTCTTGGTACCATCTTGAGTTCATGTAACCATAGTATGACGACTGGGTAAGAGTAAATTTTATGAGAAAGATTGGGTGTTCGTGTCATGTGAAGTGGACAAAGGACTATGAGTAGGATCAAACATATGTGTAGTAGAGGGTGGTGATCATATGTTAGAGACCAAGACTAATATAGGTTGGTTATAGATTGAAGGAAAAATGTTCATACTTGTTATTATGGTATCATAATTATGAGAAGGTAAAGACATGCAAGAGGTAGAGTGATAAAGGGCAGAAGGAATAAGATCTTATGGATTGTTACGAAAAGGAGTCAAGGAAAAGAGGAAAAGGAGGAAGATATTGTAGAACGAGCAAAGGGAGAATGAATTTCCTAAAAACCACATGGCGGGACACAATGACTTTGTAAGAATTAAGATTATAACACTTATAAGCTTTTTAGTTTTGAGGACATTCCAAGGAAATACAAAGGTAAATTGAGGAGATGATTTATGTGGAGCTTGAGAGAGAAGGTTAGGATAGTAGGCATACTCCAATACTTGAAGATGATGATATGAAGGTGGTTTAAAATAGAGATTGACATTAGGAAATTTTAAATTAAGTCAAGGAGTAGGCAAAAGATTAAGAATATGAGTAGCTGTAATAAATGCCTCAACCCAAAAAGGAGACATAAAAGCTTGTATTAAGAAAATACAAATCATATTTTCAATAATGCAATTAAGTCATGCAACTTTTCCATTATGTTGTGAATAATACAAGGTTACGAGAACCAATTGGACTAATAAAAGACCCAAAGAATTTAACCGGTAACACTACACCTATCCAACACTAATCATATCAGTACATAGTATGCAAAAAAGAGATAAGCTTACCAGGATTATTAGTAATATGAGTAGAAGTGCCATAATCCAAAATTCAACTATTAATGCTAAAGGAAGTAATAGAGAAAGCCCACGGATAAGCATAAATTTTCGGAACATAAGGACAAATACATGACTAGAGCCTCTATAGGTGTAACATTGAACATGATATTAAAAGTGTTAAACTTCTAGAATACTTAAAACATGAGGTAGAGGACTAAAAGGACCAAAATCAGAAAAATTTGTAGAAGCAATATTGGTCCTTATTGTTACAAAGGTTTTCCTTCAAGCAAGAATTTGTCCCAAAAGATGCGACAACCTTTTGCACGACAACCTCATTTAGCTTTGTTAAAGCAAGATTCAACCTTGTTTCGTGATCGTCGACCAACCTACTCATTCTCGAATTCCTCACAACCCTCGTAGTGTTTAACGCTCACACTCTTATAAAAAAACTACGAAAGAACTAAATATTCAAGGCGACAGAAGAACACGGGAAAGAGATACAACAAATTCCAACCTTTATTACTTCCCTCAAAGTGTATAAAGGAATGCTCTCTCAATCTCTAAGTGTCTCCCACATTCACTTCCTTTTGAGTGTCTCTGAGAAGAGAGAAGCTCAATTGATTATTTATAGGTATCTCTAGATGACTAAGTTAGAATCCTAATAGAACTCTACTACTTAAGATCATATCCATATCCATATCCTATCTTATCCTTATCAGATTACATTACACTAACCAATAGAATGACATCTTCATCCAGTTATAACTTTATCTAATAGGATTAAGCTACATCACAATAACAAGATAAAATATTACATTTATCTAGGAATGATCTATCCATATCCACGAAGATCTTCTTTATCTTCAGATGATCCTTCCACATGATCTTTATCTCTTAGAACTGATGTTCATCCACTGTGATCCTATCCGCCACATCATCCAAGATCTTTTCATCTCTATCCGTTAATGATAAGTAATCCAAGCCAATAGTACACTGGTCCATCCAGTTTTTTCCCATGTCAACTCTATTAGTCATGGTCTATCCATTTGAGCACACGATAAGTCCTCAATCCATCAAAAACCCAACCTTAGCCAAGTCAGCTTGTATAAGGTCCAAAACTGTCCCAAAACTCTTACCATGCTTAATCTACTTGCTAAGTCACCTTGGAACTCTCGTATATTCCCGTCATATATGTGATCCAGCTAACCTTTCACTCGATGTCCATCTCAAGCCTTCTTTTGGTCTCACATCTGAACCTTGCAGCTTGTCGAAGATTTATATCAATGTGCACCAGTACATGTCAATGCTTGACATTATAGTTTTCGTCCTTGCCTCCTCATAAGTCTCTGTCTTGTTCCGTTGTTTTGTATGTCGAACACTGGTTAAGGCTCACCAATGCTCGCACAATTCTGCTATCTCGGGCTCAAAGGTCTAACAAACCACCCTTAGCAGAAGAACTCGATACCCTCTTCAAAATAATCTATGGACACTCCTTCGAATGTGGTTTCCTCAAAGACTCCTTAGCTATTGACACATCTCCCACATACCATATTCCCTCTCCATCGGGTTTCTCCTTGCTCTTGTTTAAACGCTCTTGCACAAGGTCCATTGTGCCCAATATAGCAAAACTACTAAGGTAGACTTCTTCTGTCAAGTCTTCCTTTCCCTCTCCTTGATCCTTCAGGACCATAAAATTGACTTGCTCCTCACCCGTCTTTCGTCTTGGGCATTCTCGAGTAAAATGTGGCCCGTCATAAATTAAACAAGCAATATGTCGTTTTGATTGTTTCTTACCTTAAGAAGATTTAACTACTTTCTTCTTGCCTTTCTCCAAGCCATTCTGCATCCCACAATTCTTCTTACCCCCTTAGGTAGTTCGAATCAGTAGTTGCATTTAGAGATTCACTAAGGTATCCGCAGCCACTATTGCATTTGGAAGGTCTTTCACGTTCTACCTTCAAAGCTCCATTTGTGCCCAACCTTGCAAGCTGCTTTTGAAGTTTAACAACTTGTCCTCCTCTGACATATTTTGCATGACCAACATCAAAGATGTGAATTTCTTATATACTCCTACATTGAGTTGTCTTGTTTCAACCTCTTCAAAGCTTCTCTCACGAATCATGAAGTGTTGTTAAGGAGGAACTGATCAGCTAGCTCCTTCTGCATCTTCTCACAAGTGTTGATGAGAGGTCTATCCACACTAATGTCATTGGAGATTCTCATTCTCCACCCTAGCTTTGCATCCTCCACTAAATAATTTCTTGTGATTGACACCTTCTCTAAGTCAGCCACCTTTGCCACTGCAAAGTACTACTCCAAGTCCCGCATGAAGTTTTAGAACTTCTTAGCACTCAACTTGCCATCAAAAACCAAAGTGCTTTCTACTTGTCTAACAGCTTGTGTTGCAATGATATGCCTTAGGACCGCGATCTCAAATCAAGAATCCTTTTGCGCTTTCATCAACTCCGTTATTTGATGCTACAACTATTGGATTCACACCTCTAACATCTCAAATTGAGTGTTTTAAGAAGTGACTTCCTCCTCCCCTTGATGAATCGGCCCGATGAGTGCTTCCACTCAGTTGATATATTTCGTCAAATTACTACCTCCTGCCATCTCAAATTATGGCTCTGATACCAGTTATTAGAAAGGTTTTCCTTCAAAAACAAACTTGTCTCATAAAATGCGCAACTTTTACACGATAATCTCACTTAGCTCTGTTAAAGCAAGATTCAGCCATGTCCTATGATCATCAACCAACCTACTCATTCTCAAATGCCTCACAACCTTTCTAGTGTTTAATTGTCACACCTTTCAAGAAAACTACGAAAGAACTAAATATTTATGGCAACAAAAGAACACGAGAAAGAGATACGATAAACACCAAACTTTATTACTTCCCTCAAAGTATACAAAGGAATGCTTTCTCAATCTTTAAGTATCTCTTATACTCACTTCCATCTGAGTGTCTTTGAGTAGAACATGAATCAAATGAGTGATTTATAGATACCTCTAGATGACTAAGTTAGAATCCTAATAGACTATCTAAGATCACAATATTATCTTATCATATATTATCCTTATCAGATTACATCACACTAACCAATAGAATGACATCTGTATCCAATTAGGACTCTGCCTAATAAGATTAAGCTACATCACAATAATAAGATAAAAGACTACATATATCTAGGAATGATTTATCCATATTCACGAAAATCTCATCTATCTTCAAATGATCCTTCCACATATTCTTTATCTCTTAGAACTAATGTTCATCCACTTTGATCTTATTCACCACATCATCTAAAATCTCCTTATCTCTATCCATTGATGATGAGTCATCCAAGTCAATAGCACACTGATCTGTCCAATGTTGTCCCATACCAACTCCATTAGCCATGGTCTGTCCATTTGAGCACACACTCAGTCCTTAGTTCATCAAGAACCCAGCCTTAGCCAAGTTAGCTCATATAAGGTCCGAAACTCTCTTAAAATTCACATTATGCTTGATCTACTTACTAGGTCGCTTTGGAACTCTCACATATTCCCTTCACGCATGTGATCCAGCTAACCTTCCACTCGATGTTTATCTCAACCTTCTTTTGGTCTCACATCTGAATATTACATCTTGTCGAAGATTTTTGCCAATGTGCATTAATGCATGCCAACGCTTGACATTGCCCTTTTTCATCCTTGCCTGCTTACAAGTCTTTGTCTTATTCCATTGTTCCCCATGTCAAACACTGGTCAAGGCTCGCCAATGCCTCATACTATTTCGCTATCTTGGACTTAGGGGTCTAACACTTATTCTAAAGGTTGAAAACGGCCATGACCACCTCTATTACCAACATTGCCACCATATCTCCTCTATTTGCAATACATCCACCACCAATAAAGAGAGATTGAGTCTGATCAAGAAAGGCCTGTTCAAAGATAGGGGAAATAGATTGTTGTTTTTGAAGTTTGGATTTCTCTATAAGAGACTTGCATTCTTCAAAAGGAGGTAGTTTTGTCGAGTAACAAGGAAATATACGATGGGATTATATTCTAAATTAAGACCTATGACAATTTGCATAAGAAGATCATGGTCAAAAACACCATCTCCAAGAGCAGTATGATAATCAAACGATTCTTTCAACTTATTAAGAAAATCATTCATTAATAAAGTCTGTTTCTCCGAATGATAAAACTCTCGACGAAGAGACACAATTCCATATTCAATGTAATTTCTAAACATTTTTCAATTTTTAGCCAGGAATCCCAAGCAGTATGATGCTTAACAAAAGTACTTATAGATCGTAAAATATTACGAGAAATGGTGGATTAAATCTAAGAAAGAACAAGGTAATCAATTTGTAACCATTGCATATAACCTAAATCATTAATAGATGAAGGAGTGATAGAATCATGAATCTGCACATAAACTTTATGACCTTTCAAGACATAAATGAATTGTTCATGCCAAATAATTATTAATTAGAATAATCAAGTATTTTTAGAATATGCTGCCAAATATAGCAAGAATGCAAGATAAGGACTTTCAGAAGGAGGACGAGGTGGTGTAGCTTGTGTTGACAGATGGGTAACATTAAAGGGTGAAGAAGAATGGGAAATTGTCCTTTTGAAAGAAAGAAAAAAGAAAAGAAAAAAGTGGAAGAAGAAAGAAAAAAAATAAAGAATATGTTTAGAATCTCAGCTCTAACACAATAAAGATAAATGAGGCTTGATACTTCATGGAAAATATATAAGAATACAGACTACATAGTATGCCTAGGGATATTATAGAATAATAAAATTATACCATAACAACTATATTTTCATAATACAAAAGTAAAAATATTTCAATATATATCTTAACAAGTAAACCTTAAACATAATTTAAATGTTAATTTATATTTATTTTGTAGTTATGTAAATTTATTATATACACAAATATGTGTAAATAATATTTAAAAAAATTCTTATCTATGTACATCTCAAAAGGAATTATGTTTCTAATATTTCTACATTTGTGTAGACAATGTTTAATATATATTTTAACATAACAATGTTTAAAAAAAATAAAAAGTTATATTATCTATGAAAATATACTTAAGATAAAATCATTATAATTGTTTTCCATATATATGTAGTGTAAAAAGGTGGAGGGAGAGCTTTGGGACAATTAGTAAATATTACTCCTTTGTGACCAGAAGGTCACAAGTTTGAATCATAAAAATAGTTTTTTTATAAAAAAATATAAAAGTAAGGCTGCGTATATAAATGACCTTTCCTAGACTTTTGTAAAGCCGAGAGCGTTACTGCACTAGATGCATTAACTATGTAGTGTAAAAAAGTGTATTTATTTTTGAAGTTATAAAAAATCTCTTCATGTAATTTAAAAGTTGTTATAGTTATGATTTATGTTTCATGCATTATAAGAGTGCATTAGACTTTTTAAGGAACATTCAAATTTACAATACAATATTTTTCAACTTTTCACATATTTTTCAAAATTATACAGTGCAATTAATTATAGATGTCTAGAGTTAATTGGATTTTGTTTGAGTGAGGAAGGAAAATTCATCCATATTGCACAGAGGTTGCATATTCTCATCAACTCAACTATTTCTACAATTAAAAGCTGCTGAAGCACTTTAGTCTATTTGATTAAAAAACAAGCTCAACTTGCAGATCTTGGGATGCTGATCAAATCCATCCCGTGTATAAATCTTAATGCTCCAACACCGGAAACAGTGACAACAAATTGGAACCCCGCACGCTTGGACATGGTTACAGGCTGCAGTACAATGTCTACTAGTCATCTGCCGTCGATTCTCCATATCTGCGCTGCTCAGCATCTGTGTAGAATATGTAAAGCAGAAAGCTCAGTGCATGAACTATATAAAAGCTATGCAAGATCATTCAGAACAGCAACTATAAGTTTCTTTTTGAGGTCTGTGATTATTAGGCGGACAACTTTGACCATCTGAACCATTTAACCATTTGTTTGATCCTAAAAAGTTCAAGAATTAATTGATACTCAATTTTGATCCTTTATATCATTCTCCTCAACTCCGTATTGTTGGTCTTCAGCTGTTCCATTACATGCAGTGAAGCATCTCTACATCTTCATCTCATAGGGGAATTGACCAGCTACCGCAGAAATGGAAAAAGAAAACGAAATCCATTCTAACACCAATGGATATAGTTTGGTTAGTAAATAATGAAATTTCTTAATAGACTTAAGCACCAGCATGATTATTGCTGAAGTGTCAGAATGTCCATTGTTTAATGATATCCCATCCGGAGAAAGGTAAACACAAGTGTACAAAAACAGATAAAACAGCCTCAGAAATGAAATTCTGTTGTTTAGCAAACAAGAATACACAAACTAAATTCCTGACAGAAAACACAGTAAAACATTTGTCAAAATGCCAAAAAAGAAAAGGTCGACATGTTAATTAAATTGAGAGAAGTAGACAATCTGAATGAATCCAGTTGAGGACAAGAAAGGAATCTAGCTGAGGACAAGAAAGGAACAAGTATCAATCATTAGAGCTCCAAGCACTCACTTAATGTCACGAGTCTTGTGATGGGAGATCTTTTACCTTTTAAATATTTGCACCAGCTTAATGAAAAAAAGTAATACAATCTGAATGAATCTAATTGAGGACAAGAAAGGAACAAGTATCAATCATTAGAGCTCAAAGCACTCACTCAATGTTACGAGTCTTGTGATAGGAGATCTTTTACCATTTAAACATTTGCACCAGCTTAATGGAAAATTGTAATACATATATGTATGTCCTGAATGAATCTAATTGAGGTCAAGAAAGGAACAAGTATCAATCATTAGAGCTTCAAGCACTCACTGAATGTTCCGAGTCTTGTCATAGGAGATCGTTTATCATTTAAACATTTGCACCAGCTTAATGAAAAAATGTAATACAAACACATATATACAGTGCACTGGTCACTTAGATTACATACCTCGCATTCAGGATATAAAAGTTCTCGATCTAGCAGTTCAAAATCAGTGTTTGTAGAGGCCAAGCAATGATTTCTCCCTCTCCTCAACTCTCTTCCTTGCAGCCTCCCTTGCTTTAAGAGCCGTCTTTTCTTCTTGAGATACAACCTTTGGTTTGTCATCACGCCGCTTTCTCTTGTTAACAGTAACTGCTGAAGGAGCACCTTTTACATTTCTCATAGGGTTTAAGGAAGCTGAAACAACTCGACCAGTTGGTGGCCCACTTTGACTCAGACTTTTACTTTCTTTTATTGAACCTGCTGATGATGCTAACAAAGGCTTTTTCAAGCTGAATTGTTTATTCTTGGAATCTGATGAGCCCTGAACAGCAGCATATGCTTCCTCCTGGGAAACCCACTTGCCTATTGCAGAGGACATAAGTTAATATATCAAGAGCATGATATGACTTGAATTGAGGTTATCCAAAATAGGGAATAGATGAAAAAGCTAATCTTATGAAACATACCTATAGTATCAGAATAGTAAAAGCCTGAATTTGGATCATATTGTAAACCATTACTACTGTTGAAGTAATAGCCTGAAGTGCTATCATACTCCCACTCTGTGAATGTTAAGATAGCGTCAGTTTGAACTCAAACAAAAGACTGAAGATAAATAAACATAAAAATTTGTAAAAAACTGCCTCTTAAAAAGGCTATTCAGAAAGCACTCCATAGATTTATTTCCTTGATCAGATGTGGGCAAATTTGAATTCATGCAGGCAGATTTCAAATTAAGCCTAATGATCCAGTCAGCAGACCATTTTAGAGTGGTGACAGCGGTCTAAAAAAAAAAAAGACACTTCAAAAATTTGGGCCTTTCTAGAAGTCAGCTGATGATAAATATATATAATAGCATTTGTGATAGCTCCCCTACTTATGTCTGCCAAAACAACACCTGAAGCCAGTCTTTCAACCTAACAAGAATAAGTAACCAACCCAAAAGGCAGTAAGAAACTACCATTTCCACGGAGCCAACAAACGAGTGCAACATGAACGAGACAAACCAAATTCCTTTATCTTGACTAAATCATACTGAGTACAACAATGTAAACAAGATTACCCAGCACAAAATGGATGTTGCTCACAAGTCAACATTTAGTTTTACAGGAAAAACCCAAAATCTTGCGGTTAGTGTGTTAAATCTTAGAATATCAATTCCATGACCCACAATGTCTGCCAAGCTTCATCATGAGTTAATTCCTCCCAACCCAAAAACGCACCTTCCCCATGTAAATGTAATAGCCACTGCAGGTTATAATACAAGTGTTTTCTGATCTTACTAAATTAAAGTCCTTACCATCTTGACCCTCTATAGCATGGACAGTACTCGCCTCCTTGAAAGTTGCTATGTCCTTCTGATAGCTGCGTTTAGCTTTCTAGAAACCATTTCAAATCAAAAGATGTCGTAGGTAAGTTTCAATTTCAGCACCAAAAACAAAAAGCAACCATAATTCTGTAAAAATTGAAGTGCAAATTGCTTTGTCACATTTTTCACATAGGTAAGAATACTAACTGAGAACGAAGACATTGAAAACAATAACAAACAACTTAAGCTTAACATATAACGTTCCATTTGTCATCCTAAACCATTCCAAAACGCCAACTCCTATAGTAATCTTAAGTCTTACCTTCCAGCCTAAACTAGCAAAGATCAAACATTTTGTCACCATTGAATAGAGAATTGCAAGAAGCTATATGCATATTGACAAAACAAGAAACTAACCGCTTCAATCTGCTCAAGGGCTCGGGCGGCTTCCTTCTGCTGCTTCTCTTTTCGAACATTCTCTTCTCTCATAGAAGCAAGCCTCTTGGCTACATTGTCTTTGTGCCGCTGACCTAGCTCGTGGTTCCTTATGCTCGCTGGATTGTTTGATATAAAGATCTTGCAGAAGTCGCACCATTTGTTGCCTTGACTCACCCAATACTAGAAATTTATGAAAACCCTCAAGTAAATTCAAAAGCTTTACTGGCTATACAATCGAAAACATAATTAAAAAACGAAATAGAGAGGTCATCGTCTACCTCGAGTGGGTGAAAGTTTTGTCTAGAAATTGAAAGATGGAGACAAATGAATGTTTGTCATTCACGTACCTCAGTCATATTTCCCGGGAATTCGGAGGCTTACGAGGATGATGAATTTGGGAAAAGGACTGACGACTTAATCGACGTTTAAGTTAATTTGATCAGATACAAACCCCAATCCCCAAATCTCCGGCCTCCAATCCGTTGTCGTTTACCTCTCTTCGATTCCGTCTCCTCTCTCGTCGACCACAGGGCGGAAGCGTGATTCGAAGTCCGAACCCGTTCGTACGCAACGAACCGCTCCATTTATCTAAAAATTTTAAACCGTAATTTTTAAACTTATTTTTAATTTTTTGATACGATATATTTTAATAATTTTTATTATTAAAAATAGATTAATATTTTAGTTAAATAGTTAATTTTTATAAATTAATAAATTATTATATATTAAAATTAATTAATTAATTTTTATTTAATTAAATTGTAAAATTTTGATAAATAAAAATAATTTTTAATTATATTTCGAAAATTTTAATTTTATTTAATTTTTAACAAATTTTATAAAGTAAATATCAATTTTCTTACAGGTTTTATTTTAAATTTAAAATATTTGATTTTATTTAATTATTTCCTTAATATAACTAATTAGTTAGGTGTACTAAAATCGCATCGTTCGCTTCCACCGGAGCTCGCAAGGCCACCGTGAAAGAAGGATGCATCCCCATTACCCTTCAAAACCCTAATTCTCGAAATTTCATTTCCTGGAAAACCCTAAAATCCCCGAATTGAACCTCAACAATGGACGAATCCTTCTTGTTGATGCTCTCCAACCTCATACACCTCCAGAATTCCATGGACCCCGCCACCTCGCTTCTTTCCTCCTCCTCCACATCCGCAGCCTCCCCTTCCCTCTCCTCGCAGTCGCCGGCCTCACTCCTCTCCGCCACTTCCTCTGCAGCGCCTCTCCTCTTTTTTACCCTTGCTTCTCTCCTGTCCTTCCTCGCCTCATCCAAGTTGCACTCCAAGCAGCGAGCCGCAGCCGACGGCGGCGGCGGAAACTCTAACAACAACACCAACCGCGTCCCGCCGGAGAAGACATCGGAGACCTCTGCGTACTCTGTGGCCGCTTTCCGGGCCCTCTCCACCGAGCACATATGGTCACTGGAGGCTCCTCTGCGGGATGCGCAGTGGAGGTCCTTGTACGGCTTGTCGTATCCCGTGTTCACGACTGTGGTTGATAAGCTTAAGCCTCACATAGCTGCGTCTAACCTCTCTTTGCCGTCTGACTACGCGGTGGCGATGGTCTTGTCGAGGCTTGCTCATGGGTACTCTGCCAAAACGATGTCGGCTAAGTACGCTCTTGAGCCTTACCTGATTTCTAAGATCACTAATATGGTTACTCGATTGTTGGCCACTAAGCTTTATTCGGAATTTATTAAGATACCTGTTAGTAGGCGTAGGTTGATTGAGGCTACTCAAGCTTTCGAGGAGTTGACTTCTTTGCCTAACATGTGTGGAGCTATTGATGGCAGTGCTGTGAAGTTGCATAGTGTTAGGAGTGATCATGGTGGTGGAAACTTGCATCGGTGTAGATATGGGTATGATTCAATTTTGTTGCAGGTTGTAGCTGATCACAAGAAGGTTTTTTGGGACGTTTGTGTTAAGGCTCTTGGGAGCAGTGATGATGCTGCGCATTTGAGGGATAGCTTGTTGTATCATAGGCTTATTTCGGGGGATGTTGTGTGGGATAAGGTTATCTATGTTAGGGGTCACCATGTGAGGCCGTTTATTGTTGGAGATTGGTGTTATCCTTTGTTGTCATTTCTGATGACACCCTTTTCACCAAATGGGACAGGAACTCCAGCACAGAACCTGTTTGACGGGATGTTGATGAAGGGGAGATCTGTTGTTGTGGAGGCTATTGGGTTGTTGAAGGCGAGGTGGAAGATTTTGCAGGATCTAAATGTGGGTCTTAATCATGCTCCCCAGACAATTGTGGCTTGTTGTGTGTTGCATAATTTGTGCCAGATTGCTAGGGAACCAGAGCCTGATATCTGGAAGGAGCCAGATGAGAGTGGAGCCCCAGCAAGAGTTCTTGAGAATGAGAAGTCGCTTCATTTTTCAGGGGACAGTTTAAGGCAGGCACTTGCTGATGATTTGCATCAAAGGCTTTCTTCAAGGTAGATGCATTCTGCAATATTAAAACTTCATGGCAACTCTAACTTGTTTAGGTTATTTGTGGGTTTACTTTGGATTGTTATTCAACTACTACATAGATAATATTGGATTCAGAAATTTGTAAACTTCACGTGTAGCGTATCTTCTTTATTGAATGGGGCAAGCTAACTCGAAATTGTAATCCTGCAATTAGGGAATGGCCATACCTAGCTGTTGTCAGTTTGTAGTTAGTACTGTGTTCAGATGTTGATGTCTTGATAGCTTGTGTATTCTTCCTTAATTCAGAGCAAAGTTATTGGTGAATGCAAGCTATGTAGACGCAGAATTCTATCACTTTGCAGGAAACCTATGAATCTGTTAAACATTTGTTAAGAGTTCATGCATTAAATTATTTATGTATATAATAGAAAGTAACTGTGTTTATTTATAACTGAACTTATATTAATGGAAAATGCTTAGAGTAAGATTCTTTTACAGATTTCATACCAAATACTGGTGTCTAGTAAGGTTTCATGTCACATTGATCACGCCCTGAACTATGAATTTTAGTGTATTTAACCTAGCAGCATAATTAACATCTATACGCTTATTGCATCAGTTTACGCGTACCTTTTTTATTCTCTTGCCTTATCTTTACTTCTCTTTAGAAGAGACCTCCATTGCTGCGCAACCTTTTATTGCGGCAAATAACTTACAATTACTGTAAATAACACAGTTTTCCAACTGCAAGCTTA
>JAOSBO010000210.1:40739830-40749973 GCA_027563915.1 Erythroxylum rotundifolium
CCTTTTGGCCTCATACCGTCACTCCACCAATTCGACATGGGCAATTATTTCTAATACATATACACTAACAAATGATCCATAATATGGATAGTAATTTAGTCAAATCCGAATCATGATAGTTATGAAGATATCGGATATAAATTTCCAAAATTAAGGAAAAAGAAATTATTTTCTTGTTGTTGTACCAATTCTCATCATATAAAGTCAAATATAATTAAGGAGATTAAGAATATGAAATTTTAAAATTGGGATTGTCAATTTAAATTAAAATTTATAATTTCAAACTAATGTTTTAAAAACCGATAAAACAAGAGATTTAAGATTTAAAATGTTCAATCTGTATTATGTCGTGCTAAGTATTAAACAATTTAAAATATGATTAAAAGAGATTGTCTTTACTATCGAAGAATTTGAAGTTTAGTTAAACAAATTGTTAAATGACAATTAATTTGTTTACTTTTGGTTTATAAAAACTTATTAATTTACGAAAATTGTTTAATTAATTAATAAATTAATCGATTTTTAACAACGAGAGTTATTAAAATAAATAAATTTAAAGTTTTTATTTGGCCAAACCCCGGTTGGAATTTTTAATTATTCTTTAAACTACTCGTCTATATCTTTTTTCAAAGATATATTATTTAAGCAAAGAAAAAAGCTAAATGCAAAGTAATAATGAGGTTTGCTTTATTTTGGTTGTGGAAAGAAGAAAAGTGTTTAAAGTGACAATCACCCAAATAGTCGGCCATTGGTTAGACTGAGTTCTCTCAGATTTTCACACCAAGGACACTAAAAAATAGGGAAAATATCTATTTTAAATATTTTTTCCTGATTTTTAAAATTAATATAGCTTGAAAACAGCATGTAGTAAAACAGAGTCCCTTTGATGTAGGATCTAACACGACATGATTTGGTCTACCCCACATCAGGTTATTCTGTTCTCTTAGTCCATATTTTGTCCTTCTTTGTCCACCACTACCTATTTTCACATGTTTATATTTTGTGCCAAAAAATAGTTAGGATGGGGTCCAAGGAGGGCAATGGCGGGTCATGCCCAAACTGAGGTCCAACCAGGCCCCGACTCAAATTTTTTAAAAAATTTAAAATGTCAAAACGACGCTGTTTTATTATTGTTTAGGCTCGACTTGACCCGAGACTTGAAATTTTCAAGAAAAGGGACAATAAGGATCTGATCCATTGACTTCAAGCTAGGGTAGGACGAGCTGGGGTGGGCCCAGGCCCTATTGCCATCCCTAGGGGATTCATTATATTTTCCAACATTTTCAAAATTAGACCTGAAATTAAATTAGTAAAACATAAAGTTTATGATTTAAAAAGTTCAAATGATATTAAAGAGTTATAAAACCGGTTAAAGATTGAAAAAATTTGAAGAATTTGAAAATTGATTAAAAGGGTTTGTCCTTACTGATTAAAAAAATTAAAGTTTAATTGAAAAAGATTATTAAATCAAAATTAACTCGTTTATGTTTGTTTATCAAAACTAATTAGTTTAAGAAAATGACCGATTAATTAATAAACTGATTGATTTTTAACAACAAAAATTATTAAACTAAAACAAACTAAAAAATTGAAAATCAAACTAAAAATTTGATCGGTTCAAAGTTTTTACTATTACATTGGTCAGTTCAATTCTTAAAATATTACTATTTTCACATGCTTATGTAGGAGGAAGGATTAATCTTATAATCAGCTTTTCTAAATTATAAAAACAAAGTCAATAACCTCCCTCTTTCTATACACACACACACCACAATTAATCCAAAAATTATTTATTATTTTAATTAATTATTAAATTGTCTTATTTAAAATATTAATTATTCAAAAACTGTTAAATAACCTACTTTGTGTATTAACCAAACCAAATTCCTCACTCTTTAACTAGCTATATTAAAATTACATAAATCATTATATTCAAATAAATATAATAAAATAATTTAACTTATTAGTTATCATTATGTTCTGTTGTAACTTTCCTTGTATGTGTTGTTATAGAATTCTTATGAAATTATTTGTACTCTTTTTTTAGTAATCAATTTGGAAATGTGCTTGCATCTCCTTGAACACATGGATTTTATATATACCAAAATAACCACTCATTTTTCGGTAATGGGCCGTACTTGAGTTCGACTTGAAATTTTATGGTCAAGCTTGAGGCTCAAAGTACAATTCTGATCAAACTTAAGCGGCCTGAAGTTGAATTGAATTCGATCGGGCTTGAACTAAGCTCGATTAAATATACATTTTTATTATAAAAATAAAAAATGATATCAATTTTTGAAAAATTTTAGGTCCGAACCTGAATTAGGCTTGAAATTCAAAATTTCTAACGAACAAAGATTAAACCCAATCGGAAGTCAGATCAACTTGAATCAAATTCATTGACTTTGTAGTAATTGGTCGAACCTTGTCAATCTTACATCCTTTCCTCACATTCTTTAGAGGGTGAATCTCGAAGCAAGTCGTTCTTTTGTAACTTTAAGATTATGATTTAAGTCACAAAATCAAAAATCTTTAAATAGCAAATTTCTACAAAAAAATTTTGCTTGTGTACTTTTGGCTTGGACCTACGAGATTAGAAACTGACTTTGACTTTGGCTTCGGCTTTGCAAAAAATGGGTGTGAAGATAGGATCCAAATCTTCTGTACCCTTTTTTCAATTTCAACCTTATGCCAAGTATTATCAACCACAAGTTCATTTATTTATTGCAAAAGCTTGTGATTGATAATGGTTGACACAGGGTTGAAATTGGAAAAAGGGTACAGAGGATTTGGTTCTGTCAAGATAGTATACACAGAACAACATGAATTCTAAAAGAAGAAAAAATAAAATAATCCATTACAAATCAAGTTAACATTAAATATTGAAATTTTATTTTGTATTATACTTATCTAATAATTTTTACTTCAAAAATATTTAATAAAGAATATACAAGATTTTATTATAGATTTTATGCAAAATACATATGCACTTTGTCTGGTAAATAGCTTATCGGCAATTTTTTTAGCAAATTAAAAGGTTTTAGTTATTTGATCATGTCAAACCGCTGATAATTATGTTTGTTACTCAGAGGATTAAGTTGGCAGATTCAACCTAATTTGATTTTGAATCCTCCAATAGTTAAGAAATTAAGGAATTAAAAAATTGTTATATCTAAAAGTTATTGCAAATTATTCAAAGTAATAAATATAGAGATAGAGATAATAAATTTATAATTTAAATTTGATATTTTGAATTTTAATTTTGAGGTTGAATTAATATCAAATTTGTTGACTTCTTTTGCTCTATCTAAATTCTTATGAAAATATTTAAAGAAATACTAAAATATAGTCCTTATAGATAATCAGTTAACACTAAATAGTTAATTTTATTAAACTTCTCTAAACAAACAACTGATATTATCTATTGGTTAAATCACTTATATTAATCCGTTGTTAGCTAACCGCTGATAAAATCAACCAACAACTGATGACATAAACTTCTATAATATTTTTAAAATAGAAGATTTTTTGTAAAACATTTAGTAGCTTTTACCCTGTACGATTCAATATATTATTAGTTAGTTAAATTTTGATTTTGTTTTCCATCTTATTATAACTTTAAAACTATATTAAATACTATGATAATTTAATTTTCCAACTAAACTCATGTCATGAATTAATTGGTAGAAAGTCATTGTAACATATAACATAGATCTTATTACGTGTCTCGGATCGTCTATGAAAAGGTTAAAAATGAAAGAAATGCAGAATACCTGAATTTGTTTATTCCATCTTAATTTTCGAAGTGATTTTCGTGGTCAAAACAAGCTTCAATCTCTCGGGACCTTCTTGGCAACTGTTCACCAACACGTGGTTAATGCCTTTTAAAGTTTTCGAAATATTTAAAAACTCTTAACATGTCAAAAAACTTGTATGTTTATGAATGATATGAACAATTGCAAGAGACCTTAATCTTTATATATAGTTTCTATATCAGGCTTTCCTATCACAAATCTGATATAGGTTCGGTCTATACTAATCGATCTTCATTTTTCTCCTAAAATTTGACTCATTAATTTAGATAATTTATTATGTCTTTTTATTACTCTTATTTGAACCAAATTACTTAATTTAACTGATAAATTATTGAAAAATTAAAAATTATAATTAATAATTATCCTAATAATAAAAAAAGGATAAATTGGAACTGAAGTCATTTCATATCTCAACTTTTTGCAGCAAAAATATTCCACGTTGAACGAATCTCATGGCATTGTGCGACGCCGACGGCTTTTCGCGTATACCTTAAGCCATTGCCTCCTTTTAAGGATACATAAAGACACTTTACATTAAAAGATGGATGCCGTATAGGATTGAGTAAAGGATCTAGATCTCGTGACCTCGTGAGTGTTTTAATTTATTCTTGGAAATATTTGCATCATTTCAAATGCTTTAAAAATAAGGCCAAAGTCAACTTACTCATACGAAAAGCTTCTTGTTTTACGAGAGTCTGGTTACAATATATGTAACCTTTTTTTTTATTTTCACAAAAGATTTGTTTCGATATTTGAACTTATGAATTTATGATTATAAAGGATCAACTTTACCGGTTATTTCAAGACCAGCGAAATAAAGAATTTTACATTAAATGGATTATATTAAAACTTTTTAACAATGAAGAAAAGATCAGATATTTCACATCAGTTTGGTTGAATTATTGTTACGAGGTGCTTCACGTTATGATTCACAGCTTGGGTACTTACTTTGCTTTTTTTTTTAGGAATTAAGTAAAAATATACATTTTATAATAATAACAATAATTATAACCATAATCATAATAATATAATAATAACAACAAAATATAATAATATTATTATTATTATTCGATCTGCCAACTTGTAATTAATATGATGATGACGATGATAGAACAACATCAACATCACTATGAACTACTTATGATAGTATCGGCCACTGGTTATGGACTTTGATGGTCTGCACTAGATGATGGTGACGATGATAGAACAGCATCAACATCACTATGAACTACTTATGATAGTATCCGCTACTGTTTATGGACTTTTGATGGTCTGCACTATATGATGATGACGATGATAGAACAGCATCAACATCACTATGAACTACTTATGAATTATGATAGTATCTGCTACTGATTATGGACTTTAATTGTCTGCCCTAGATGATGATGATGATGACGACGATGATAGAACAACATCAACATCGCTATGAACTACTTATGATAGTATCTGCTACTGATTATGGACCTTTGATGGTCTGCACTAGATGGTGATGATGATGATAGAACAACATCAACATCCTTATGAACTAGTTATGATAGTATCTGCTACTGATTATGGACTTTGATGGTCTGCACTAGATGGTGATGACGATGATACACTTTCGACCAATTGTCGGCCTTTGGTTTCGTATGGAAACAAGAACACACAAAGTCCCGCTACAAAAATCAATCCAGCGAAAAGACCAACAGCATCTTTTAGATGGCAACTTTGGACCAAGCTCACTGCCACCAGTGGACAGACCATTCCACCAACTCTTCCCATGGCACTTGACAGGCCAAGTCCTGTTGTTCTGACTGAAGTTGGATATATCTCCGGAGCATACACAAAGATGGTATTGAACGTCCCGTTGATGCACATTCGAGCTACGAAGAGAAGAGCTGTGGTCACTGCTGGTGAGTGATGGACTACCAATGGAATAACGAACGCACCTGCCACCATAAACATGCCCACCATTGTCAGCTTTCGACCAATCCTGTCAAGGGATAGTGCTGCAATCACAAGTCCAGGGAACTCCGCGAAAGTAGTAATGAATACGTTCTTGTAATCTACACCATCTGAGCTACTGGACTTATTAGTTGTTTGAGTTGTTGAATGGCATTTGTTGTTGCTTTTATTCAACTCAGTTGTTAGCAGAACAAGTCCATAGTAAGCGAAAGAATTCACGAAGAATAAAAACCATAACAATAAGGTGGATCTTCGCAATTTTTGTGACAGAAGCAATAAGAGAGTTTTTACAGGCCCCAAAGCTGAGTCCTGAATGATTGGAACATGCTTATCTGCTCTCTGGGGAGGTGATTCTGAATCTTTGTTTGCTATATCTTCCACTTCCATCTGATTACGTTCATGGTCGGCGACAAGTACACCAGGAGGCAATTCTTTACCATTCAATCTGGCAATTTTCTGCATAATTTTCTGTGCATCATCTTTCCTACCTTTCAAGCATAAGTACCTCGGAGACTCGGGAGTCACAATATAGAACAGAAGTAGAAGAAACGAGGGCACGGATGATAAACCAACAAGCCATCTCCAACCCAATCTTGGCATAACAATCCATGCCAGTCCAGCCTCGATCACTGTGCCAACACTCCAAAACGCAGCGAAAACCATCATCCAAGCTCCTCTATTTGGTGCAGGTACGAACTCCAAAAAATAGGATATAAGTACAGGAACTCCTCCAAGACCAATACCAACAAAAGAGCGAGCAGCAATCAAACAGGCATAATTGGGTGAGAAAGAGCTCAACAGACCTGCAACAGAAGTGACAAGTGCTGTAACCAAATACCCTCTTCTTCTTCCAAACATGTCAGAAACTTGGCCCCATGAAAATGATCCTACCAACAAACCAGCAAACACCCCAGTAGTTATCAAGCTCTCCTGGTTGGCGCTCAGATTCCATTGAGACCTGACTGCTGATCCTACAAATGAAAGAATCATCATCTCCATAGCATCAGACACCCAGCCCATCCCAGCATAAACAAGCACAAAAACTTGGAATTTTCCGAACCCCATAGCCTCAAGAGCTTCGTCAACTGTGAAACTCGGCCCTCCTTCTCTTGCCATCTCTTCAGAGACAGAATATATTAGTCCCTTCTTTGTTCTGAGTTTGGATTAGCTTTTGTAAAACTAAAAGCTGGTTGGAAATGAGAAACTGCAGTTAAAAGGTAGGAATTGTAAAGGATTGGTACATCTAGGAAACAGTGTTGGTATCTTTTGATCAGGTTTATGATAGTTGTAACCACATATCTTTAAATAAGAACAAGCGTGAACAATTACGTAAAGTTTAATAAGCAACGGTTTTGGGGCATGACAACAAGATAAGAAGATCTCAGAAAATCCCACAAAAATGGTAGCTTTAGATCAGTCAAAATAAATATAGTATAAGCGAGATTCAGACTATCCGCCACTATCGAAACTTAAGGATATTTTATCAAAAGTAGGATAATGGAGATTCAGACGGTCCGCCATTATCGAAACTTAAAGCATATTTTATTAAAAGACTTCATTATCAAAGCGTTTTGAGTGAACCATCAGTAAATCTTGGCATTTCAAGTTTTAGGACTTCGAATTTCATTTGATCATCGTTGAGATTATGAGTGAATATGTTTTCTTTGGTTATCGGTACCCGGCCAGTATCCACTCTTGATTTTTCACTGTTTTGTTTCATTTTATTCTTTATAGGAGCCCATTTTCAAGACTCCTACAAAACAAAAAGAAATAAAATATGACATTTTTTTTACTTTATTCAAAGCTTATAAAATATTAGAAATGAGCTTGAGTAAGGTTTTTTTTGAGAGAGTGGTGGTTGGTGAGGGTTGATAATCTGCTGAAATCAATTTGCCGAAATGATAAATAATTATTCTCAATAAGTAATTAAGTGTTTGAGATTACTATTTTAATAACTGCTGAAACGTCAAAATAGATGTTTGGCAGCAAATGCGATTGCGCTTGCTGAAAAGCGATAAAATGACTGAAAAGTTTATTAGTTTAATAAAATATTAATTATCATATAAATAATGAAAAATATATTATTAGTCATATAAATTTAAAATTATAAATAATAAAATATTAAATTAAAATAAGAAAATATAAATAAAATAAATTTAGTAAATAAAATATTTCATAAAAATATATTATTACTTATATACATTTCACTTGCTTTCTATTAGTTGCAAGTATAATGAAAAATAAAAATTATCATAAGGTTATTAATGGAACGTAGAATTTCTACTGCAGAAGTACTTTCTTATCGCAACCCTCTTTCTGCTTATCAATTTCTGTGGTGCCACCATACTTTCCTCCAACCTCTAGTTATTCGCCCGCAGATCCGATCATATGATTACATTTGGAAATTGTAGTGGATAAGTACTTATTCTCACTGTACCATAGATTCAAACGCAGCCTAAATATTGACATTTCAAGTTTTAACACTTCAACCTTTATATAATTCTCATTGACATTATCGGTTGAAGTATGTTTTTCTTGGAACGGAAGAACTCGCAGTTGCTATCCTTTGGATGCACATTGCGTAAGCCTCTAGATTGACGCAATAGTCTGCAAATTACGAAAACTGGGTACTCTGTACTAAGCAAGCCCTGCATGACAGGCTCGATCGAGAGAGTGTAGGTAGGGATTCGAACCCAGGACCTTTTGGCCCTATACCCCCCATTTCACCAACTCAACCACCTCCTAGGAGGCTGTGTTTTCTTCAATTCTAAGTACAACAAATTTTTTAGTTTGATTTATTTTAATAATATTTTTTTGTTAAAAATCAATTATTTTATTAACTAATTGATAAATTAATTGTTGAGTTAAACAAGTCAACCTTTTAAGCTAAAGGAAGTTACTATATTGTCCAAAGCTTAACCAACCTTATCATGGTTAAAAAGTGTTCACAAACAATAAATTATATGCACAAAGTGAATTATTTGCTCCAATCTGTATCCTATTTTTGTGAATTAAAACATGAACTTCTTACGATAATGTTGGCTTTTTTAATAACTTCTCCAGAACTGATATTTATTTTTTAATGATTTAATAATTAATTGATCAAAATAATTTAATTTAATTTTTATTAAAATTTGATTAAAATTCTACATGATTTATTACCAATTTAATGTTTCTAATTAAGATGAATCAATAATAACATTTCAATAGAAATTTCACTGAAGATAAGGTTTGGAGAAGTCTAAAAATATGCAGAATTATATGAAAAAGAGACTATTTCCAAACCAATTAAGATGGACCAACCAAAGTAAATTAAGAGAAAAAGTCGTGTATTACCAATTTAATGTTTCAAATTAAGAAGAATCAATACTAACATCTCAATAGAAATTTCACTAAAGATAAGATTTGGAGAAGTCTAAAAATATGATGTCATATATAAAAAGGAGACTATTTCCAAACTAATTAAGATGGACAAACTAAAGTAAATTAAGAGAAAAAGTTGGGATGACAAATGTAGCTTAGCTCGCATGGCTTGGCCTAGCCCGGATTGACCGAGCCACGGGCTAAGATTGCTTGATCCTATTGAGACATGGTCGAGCACCATAAGAAAAACATAAATTAACGTCGGAAATTTACCGACAGAAAAAACCATGGGTATTTACCGACGGAATACAAGTTACCATCGGTAAATACGACGTAAGTGTTTATATATAGTGACGGAAACAATTGTCGTCGGTAAAACTGGAAGGAAGAAATTTCGCGCAAAATCTCCGACGACGAAGCCACTACCATCGGTAAAAATTGTGAGAATGTTTCCCGCAATTAAATAGCTTCGGCATTTACCAACGGAAACTCTTCCGTCGGTGGGTTTGGATCAGCATCAGTCATTTACCAACGGAATGTATGTCGTTGGTAAACTTGATATCAACGTTACCGACGGAATATGTTTGCCGTCGCAAAATTAAGAGGTAACACGTCCCGCTAAATAATTGATAAATTTAAATACCGACAGAATTCAAATTCCGTCGATAAATGTCGACTAATTAATAAATAAAACGACGTCGTTTGGTTTAAAACCAAACTACGTCGTTTCAGTCTTCGTCTTTAAGCTGCCAGAAAACCCCCTCTCCCTTATTTTCTTCTTCTTCTCTCCTCCCGTCGCGTCCTCTGGTTTTGGGCGATCCACCTTGCTTCTACCGTCATTTTTCGACCGTTTTCTGACCCATCGTATGTGGTTTTCTGGTAAGCTCTCTATTGGGTGTATTGTTTCTCCAAAAAATGCAAGTTTTATGTGTTAACCGTGGGTATTTGGGTGATAGAATTTTATGTGATTATTGTTGTTGTATGTCGTTTTTTGTGTAATTGTTGGTTGATTTGTTGT
>JAOSBO010000210.1:40851712-40863509 GCA_027563915.1 Erythroxylum rotundifolium
GGTTTAAATTTATGTACCTTTTATTTCAAATTTACTTTTCATTCTTAACATATTTTATTAATGAATTTATAACACTTGTAAATAAGAATTATAAATAAATTTAATATTATATTTAATATTAGTGTCATTTTAAATATCTTAATAACATCTTTATAATGACATATTTTATGTAAAGTAATATATATTTTAAATTTAATTACTTAATAA
Source organism: Erythroxylum rotundifolium (assembly GCA_027563915.1). Lineage (NCBI taxonomy): Eukaryota > Viridiplantae > Streptophyta > Magnoliopsida > Malpighiales > Erythroxylaceae > Erythroxylum > Erythroxylum rotundifolium. The sequence continues at coordinate 40,851,920 of JAOSBO010000210.1, forward strand.
ATTATGTAAATAAATCAAATTATGAAAAGCACGTAAAAGGAATATGTTAAAAAGAAAATTAACGAATTTATCTTTTTACAATTTTTAGTGCATGAATAGTACCACATTAAATTTGATGTATTACTACGGTGTTTTGGTGCCTAGAGTAGGCCTAAGTGCTGATTAACGGTTTTAATATTAATAATTTATTATTACCTTGCTCTCATAACAAATGTTAGGTCTGGGTGGTGTAGTTGGTTATCACGCTAGTCTCACACACTAGAGGTCCCCGGTTCGAACCCGGGCTCAGACAATTACTGTTTTTTCATACTTATTTCTTATTACTTTCGCCATTTAGCAGAGAGGACAGTGATGAGGGAAATGAGTTGTTCCAGAGACTTTCCTTATACGTTTTCGTGGCTGTTCGGGGTCTGTTATGGACTGTGATAATAAAAGATTTGAATTTTGGTTATGAAATTATCGTCTCGGATAAAAAAACAAATAAAAAACGTGGAATCCTTGTAATTCTGATGAGGCGGTCAAAGATCCAACCTTTTATTCCATTGAAGTTACAAGTAACATGATCCTCCAAAACCAGAAAAAAAGTGGATCATTAATGCATCAGCTCATTTATCAGTAAAGGGTACATTAAACTTAGTATGTCATTATTAAATTGATGGCTAACATGATAATCTCGCAGGTAGGGAACTCCACAAAGTCCTGAGTTAAGCTCGATATCTTCTGCAATAAACAGTGAAAACAAAAGTTGAATGCGTGAAATACAGAGGCTGGGTCCAGCAGTAAATGACAATGTCCACGTCAAACCATCCAATTTAATTATAGTTAGGAAGGAATGACCAGCCTAAGCTCTTACATGTGAATGCCAATGATTTTGAACGCTACAGACTCATCATAACTAATGGCACATAAGATGTCATAATGTCAAACCAAAACCCAAAATCCAGCCACACTGACTCAAGAATCAAGATTGGGTAAACATGGTTCAGGAATCAACATCAACACAAGTATCAACATGCTCTGAGAGTGATGCAAATAATAAACATGAGTAAAGGTCAAGATACTTACCAACTTGAGGATGAAAAAGCATCAAGGAAACAAAGGCAGGTACTCTAGCCCTGTCCTTTCAGGAAATCCCATCATTATGTTTAGATTCTGTAAAGCTTGACCAGATGCCCCCTTCACAAGATTATCAATCTGCATGAAGCTTTTATGAGCTTAATGATGATAATGCAGGGAAAAACAACACATACAGAAGTAAGAAGAAAGTTAAGCACAATGATGGAGGGATGGACACATACAACTGCTATAATTATTGCTCTACCAGGTATCCTATCAGGAAAGACATTCACATAGCAGTAATTGGAACCTCGAACATCGTGCGTGCGAGGAACAATTCCTTTGTCCAATAACTTCACAAATTCTTCATTCTACAAGAAAGTTGAAGAGAATGATCTCCACATATTTGGTTAAACATAAAGAAAATTTTGAAGATAATGACATTTTACAGTGTATCATGCTCAATACATACAACAGATTAGTGCTGCAACAACTAGATTTGCTTCCCTTGGAGGCAATAGTTCCAAAGCAAATACTTAAATGGTAAACTAAATGTGTGCTGAAACTTGCAGTGAAAAGAATTTGAATATATGTTTTAGACATATACTGCTAAGTCGAGAATGAGCTTCCATTTGAGACAAACATCCCTAGAACAAATATTCAGGTTGAAGAGGTGATTCATTTCCAGGTGACTTAGCAATCATTCGAGAACATATAAATTAACTATAACACATCGATTCTAATCACAGCATCAGATTTATACCTCATAGGAAACTTTCAATTGGTGGTACAAATCCTCAATTGTTACCCCAGAAGCCATTTGCACATATATAGTTGACTGCATGCCACGGCTCTGAACAGGAACAGAGAATACTGAAGACAAATCCTTTTTAAGCAAAAAATAAGGAAACTTTCTTTTCTGGCAATAAATTAGCATGCAACTGATACCATTGGCATTAAATGTGGGGTGAAACTGACTGTCACTTTCGAGCGTGCTGCATCTGAGAGTCCTTGTTCGATTTCTGGCACTATAATTCCAACATAATAAATAACACGAAACATTATCTACATAATTGAGAATTTCCTTTCCTTCACTATTAAATGAAGGCTTGATAAGATTGTGTAAAGTCCCAAAAATCATTGAATGAAGTTTTACCATGGCGATGCTTGGTAACACCATAGGACATAATGCCCTCAGTTAGTTCAGTATATAGATTTGATACCTTGGCCCCACGTCCTGCAAAATGTATCAGATATAAGAAGCTGCTAAAGAGAATCTTGCAGGTACTATCAGAAAAATATGCATCCAAGGCAGAGAAATTTCAACCTGCTCCGCTCACACCAGATTTTGAATCAATAATGATGTTTCCAAGTTCAATTAGATTCGTCTGCACAATTCAGAGTATCATGTGGCACTTATAGAATGCAAAGTGGACTGAATGTAAACAATGTGGCAGACTAACCTTTATCAAGGGAATAAGTGGAAGTTGAATTGATGTTGGATAACAACCAGGATTGGCTACAAGGTGTGCGTTTCTTATTTTCTCTCTGTATATCTCCGTCAAACCATACACAGCTTCTTCCTGGATCCAGATAAATGTTCAGCAAAATGAAAATTTTCAGAGAAAGAAACTGCAACCATTCAATCCACCAGATGAAATATCACTTCAAGATTAACAAATGATAATCGAGAATAATAAAGAAGTAGGCTACCTGCACTACATTTTGAGGGAGTAGGTTTATGTACCTTACCTGTAAATCAGGTGCTCTATGTGGCTGGCCATACCATTCTTCGTACTCAGATATATCACGTAGCCGAAAGTCCTGAAAAGTTATCATACCACAGTTACGTATGATAAAACTGTGAATTTTTTGTATATGCCTGTTGCTTGAAGCAGAAGCATGAAAGAATTCTAATAAGTAAGCACATGCATGAACCATACCGCAGAGAGATCAACAATCTTTAACCTCCTGGGAAGACCTTTAATTATATCCTGTAAAAAATACAGAGCTCAATCATAACTAAAAGATAAATAATTCCAAAATAAGATCATAAACTCTGCCGAGACTCAGAGTTACCGGTTCGGTGGGTTAAAATATTGAGGGTAAGAAGAATGGACCTGTGTGGTTCCATGTGGCAAACAGCAGAACACAGCATCCACATCAGAAAAGTTGGCATCACTGGTGGACACCAGTGTTGGTAAATCCTGCAAACATAAAAGAATCAAACATCAGGACGGAAACTAAAAAGGAACATCATCACCTCGACTTAGTTTAACAGTTCCTAATCTTCCAAAATCTGTTTCTTTGTTGCTTTTGGTGGAGCTCTCCGGTTACCTTTGCTAAACATAAAGGAATCAAACATCAGGATGGGAACATAAAACAAACATTCTCAGCTCAACTTAGTTTAACAGTTCCTAATCTTCAGAAATCTGTTTCTTTCTTGCTTTTAGTGGAGCTCTCTAGTTAACTTTTCTACATATATCCGTCATTTAATATCAGCTGTCATTCCTCTTTCTTTGACCAACTACTCTGTGTCCTGAACGGAGTTTCTACTGAAGACTGAGGATTCTAACCTTTTGCGTAACAAAATGAGGAAATACGGATTCAATTGATTTGCCAGCATTTCTGTCTGCAGTCATCACAGTTATGCCAAAGAACGGATGGTTTGTTAAGAGGCGAATTATCTGGAAAAAACAGATTATAACAGAATCATATCTAATGAATATCTAATAACAATTAAGTAAAAAAACAACTCTTAGGAAGTGGTACAACTCCAAAGAACTAAAAATACATAGCTTGACATACTCAATATGATGCATTAAGACAATAACTAGGATGCACTTCCGTCCTACCTTCATTTTTAAGAAGCAAGTTGACACAATAAACAGTTAAGAGGATTTCATTGTCTTCTACACAAAATTGCAAAGTATTGGCTATCCATCTTGTAGCAGAATCCCACTTAAAAGGGGCGATAATAACCATCTAGAACCAAGTTAAAGTGTAAGCAGTTTAATTAACGAAACTTCTCCATCAAAAATGTAGGTTAAAGTTCTCACATTTCTCTACCCCCAAACCCAATATCGTTAGACACATCCTAGTAACTGATGGCAATTGATCACCGAAGCTAACGCCATGAAAATGGACAAACAGTACACACAAGGTGCTAACGTTAGCTAATATCAATGAATATGGAACAAACCTCTGCACCAGTATAACCACTGGCACCAAGAAGAGCGACACGAGCTTCCTGCCCCGGCTTAGAATTTGATACCCGCAAGCTTTTGAAAGGCAATGTGTTGGACCTTCCGAAATACTTCTTCTTTCCATTTTGTTTTGCCAAACTTGACAGTCTCTCTTCGCTCTGAAATTTACACGCATAGATCCAAAAATTAGCCAGCACCAATTAGGAATATCCAATCTTCGTCTGAACATGAACACACAATCTATTTCTCTTAAAAAGTTCACATTAATCTCTACCCCAACCCAGAACCTTACAACATCAAACTGCATATACAACAGCCCTTTAAATATGGTTCGTTTTAGTTTAGCTTTCCTGCATTTTCTTGAGATACAAACAGAGACAGTTCAGTAATACATGCACTAACCTTCAAGAAGCACCCTCGATCCAAGAAAGTAGAACTGAGAGAAGCAGTGCTCATTGTTCTCTATCGAAAATAGGCACAGAGACCAGACTGTTCAATACAAAAGCTTATACACGGTAAAATCACTACAACTGGAAGCATGTGCGAAGAACAGCTACTAGAATTGGATACCGATGCCTGATGATGGGATGTTTAGGAAAGAACATAGAAAAGGTGTGAGCTTTTGGGGTGAAAGAGAAGGTACCTTTAAGAGGAGCCACCAAATGCCAAAAGCCCTTGAATTGGCAGGCTTCTTGTCGTTACTTGATTTTATCAGGCTCTCAGGGAATGTAAGGGCCACCTTGGACTCAATAATTACCAATGGTCAATCAAAAACCGGCCTGTTTTGTTTGGTGACTGAGACTACTTTTTAGTACAGGACATCAGACTCTTATTGGAGCGCACTTGGGAGGTGAAGCTTCAGCATATCTTTTGGGAGGGAAATCAAAGCGTTGATCACCTTGCCGCTGAAACTATTCCAGTACACATAGGACTGTATGTTCTCACCGAACTTCCGACAATCCTAATGTTCTTTATTTTCTCAGATAGCCACGGAACTGTATATCGCCGGGGCCTACCTACAGCTAATCTGACGTTTGTTTTTTCGGTTTTCTTTACTCTGTATTAAAAAAACCGGCTAGTTTTTGAACCATGAAGAACCGCCTTATTAAGAATAACGAGAGCTAGAGTTGTCCAACTGACTAGACCAGCTGGTTTGAATGTTTGAATGTTAAGAGGATTTGATGGAAAGATTTATTTTAAAATATATTTTAGTTCCTAAAATTAATTTTTATTTGAAAGTTATGTATTTTAATTTATTTAAAGCTTAATAATTAATTAATTATTAAATTTAAAAATCTTTATTTTTAGCAAATTAGATAATAAATTAAATAGTTAAATTATATTCATCATATTTTTATTTGTAATTAAACAATAATAACAACAATAACAAACCTAGTATACAAAATCCCCTGCTTTGCAAGAGTAACGAAACTCACGCAAAGCAGACTCCACTCACGCAAGCGTCCAGACGAAACTCATGCAGCTACTCCATTCCATTCAGCATTTTTCTTTTGTTATTTAGTTTCTTCATGAGTTTGTTTAGGGTTTTTGCTTGTGGAATGCTTGACATGATGATTTGTGGCTAGAACCTTGATTTCTCTTAGGGATTTGATGTTTTGATGATTCTTTAACATTAAATATTGCTGGAATCCATGACTAAATATTCATATACTTGTTGATTTCCTTGGGTTTAATTGTTCTTACTGTAGATCATTGGAAGATTGCTTGGTATAAATTCACCTTTGGAAAAAGGGGTTTTTGTTAGAAGATTGAAGAAATTTCAGCTAGGATTTTCTTGTGAGTTGAGAGACCCAAGAAACCCAGGAGGTGAAAATAGAAGGTTTGAGTTTGGAACTTAAGAAACTTTGGGAAGAACTTAAGTAAGGGATTACTAAGTGATGTCTATAGTGGATAAATTAAATTACCTTTGGGAGAAGGAGATTAATTGCTCTTAAAATTCACATACAAGGTTATGATTGTTCATTTGTGGAGAATAGCTAATTCAATATAAAGGTTGGCAAAAATATCATTCCCTAAAAGAAAGTCATTCCCCATTAATGTTAATACTTTTAATTAGTCAATTGTTACACTCTTTTCTTAATTAGTTATTGCATAGATTTGTCATATTCATAGTTATTTTGGTTGTTTTGAATTAGGTAGTTGCTTAGAAATTCATTTGAGTTTTTATTAATTCTTTACATTGCTTTTAAATTTCCAAAATTTCACCCAACCCGATTCCAAACACTGTTAGCTAGCGTAGATTTGAACTTTCTCATAATCTTTGTGGACACGACTCGGTTCTTACCGATTTATTACTCACTTCGACAATCGTGCACTTGCGGTTCACGAACAATTACTAAACTTAACCAAACTTAAAATTTTAAAAATTAACAAATTCAAAGTTCTAACTGTTAAATCGACTGAAAGCATTAATCTTTTCTAATTGTAATAAATAGATTTCTCTTGGTGTGAACCTTTCTATTTATTGTGTCATATCAACTACATAGAACTATACCTTTTGAACTATATGATTGATAACATAAAGTTTGTAACATAATGATAGGTTATTAATTTACATATCAAATTGGGGTATTTTTGGAGCATATTGGACGTATATTATTCTGATTATGGTATTTTTACATTGGTTTTAAAGGCTAGGAAATGTAGAGTTGTTTTGGAGAAAAGAAGCTAAAATTGGCTAAACTGCAGGAGAATAATACACCCAGTAGCAGCCCACCAAGCACTGGCAAACAAGCTAAAAGCTAGCAGAAATAAGGGTCAAAACGGCAACAGAACAAGAACAAAAAGCGTAAACAAACGACAACAAAAGAAGAAAAACACCAATAGCCTATGCAGAAGCAAAACACAACGCAGTAGGTGGAAGCATGGAGAGAAAACGATGATGTAGGAGCAGATGAAGAAGCAACGCAGCAGCAAAACACAGTCATCAACTGGGATGAATATGCGTATGTTTTAAGAGAGTAAACAATGAAGTGGACCAAAAACTAATTCAGAAAATAAGGCAGGGAGAACAAAACAACAACACAAAGGAGGAAAGAGCAGAAGATAAATGTCAGCAGCTAGCAGAGGAGCCCAACAACATAAAAAGATGTAGCAGACCACAATACAAAGATTGGAGCTCGCGTTCAGCCGATGCATTGTGGGCTTATCAGACTGCTTACAAAAAACCCCTCAAATTTTCACCATATCAGTTGGTTTTTGGTAAGACGTGTCATTTACTTGTTGAAATTGAACATTGTGCTTTTTAGGCAATTAAACAATGCAACTTCAAGGCTTAAGTAGTGGGAGAGGAACGAAGTTACAACTCTAAGAGTTGGAAGAAACATGGTTGGAAGCTTATGACAATGCTCAGATGTACATAGAGAGGACCAAATACTTACATGACAATTCTTACGTCGAAAACAATTTCTCGTAGGCCAAAATGTCTTACTCTATAATTCACGATTGAAGCTCATGGCTAGTAAGTTAAGGTCTAGGTGGATTGGACCATATCTTGTCAGAAATATTTCTCCTCATGGTGTTATTGAGATTGAAAGTTTAGAGACTAGAAAAATATTTAAGGTAAATTGTCATAGACTTAAACCTTTCGTGGACAATTTTGATGTCTCTTTTGTAGAGGGCATTAATTTCATTAAGCCCATTTATGAATCAATTTGCAGGACAAAAGTTGTGTCTAGCCAAAGACAATAAAGAAAGGTGCTAATTGGGAGTCAACCCAATGATTTTTGTTTTTCTCATTTAATTATTTAAATTTTCTCCTTTGCTTGTTTCTTCTTTGTTGGAAAAAAATCAAATTAGCCCACACCCACAATGTAGATAACAACCACACCACCTTCAACTCCTCCACCATAGCTTGTCCAGGGAAGTTTCTTTTCTTTATTTATCTTTTGTTTTTTATTCTCTCCTCTCTTTCGTTATTTTTTGATGTTCATTGTGATTTGTGTTATGTTCTTGTTAAATTTTCTTTCCTTTTTATGTTTATGTGCTTTGTGCTTTTTTTACATTGAGGACAACGTAGATTTTAGCCAAGTTGAAGCCTTAATCTCTTTCTTTGACATAAAACCACAAATTTTAGCTGAAGCCTTGTGTTTTGACCTTCGTTTTCAACCCGTTATTAAAGAAATGGAAAACTAGTTGCTTTAACTAATTGGTTTGTGGTTTGAGGTTGACATGTAATAGCAACATGTATGGTTATATTGAAATCTCATGTTTTTATGTTCTACAAATGTAGAAAAATAAAGTTGTGAAGTGCCAAAAAGAAAGGAAAAAGAAAAGGGGTAGAAGTGTTTAAAAAAAGAAAAAAAAAGAAAGAAAAGCAAGTTTAACCATAAATTGCAAGTCCTTGAATATCCTTTAAGCAATCATGAGTTACCTATGATTTGGATCATAAATGTTCTTATCTGTTATGTTTTGATCCTTGAGATTTCTAAATTTTGATACTATAACATCATTTTTGCCATTATTGGTGTCATTGTTGAAATGTAGGTAGAAGTTGAGTAATGTAGTCTACATTGCCTTTGACAACTATAGCCTAAATAACCTTTTAATCCTACCCTTGTCCTTAGCCCCATTACAACCAAAGAAAAGACCTTTTTGATTTTTGTACGAAATTCATAAGTAGTTGCGATGTGATATATTTGCAAGCATATGGTAATGTCATTCTATTTTGGTGAATATGAGTGAAATGTCCTATAAATACTTCTTAAGTACATTGAGTGAATTTTCATGTGAGATCAAATATGGTGCATTTTAAGTTGGAAATGTCATTGGGAATTGCGATGGTTGTTTTAGAGTTGAATCCTATGAAATACTTGTGGCTTGATTGTGATTTTGGTTTGGTAAGATAATGCATGTTGGCTAAATTTTTCAAAAGAGTTGTAAACAGATTTGTTTAGGATTGTTTTGTTTCATTTTGTTTTCAAGTCTTTTGAATGCTTAGGGACAAGCGTTGTTTAGGTGTAGGAGAATTTGATAGGTTATTAATTTACATATCGAATTGGGACATTTTTGGAGCATAATGGATGAATATTATTCTGATTATGGAATTTTTACATTAGTTTTAGAGGTTAGGAAATTTAGAGTTGTTTTGGAGAAAAGAAGATAAAATTAGCTAAATTGGAGGAGAATAATACACCGGGTATCAGCCCACCAAACAAGTAAGCAAACAAGTCAAAAGCTAGCAGAAACAAGGGTTAAAATGGCAGCAGATCAAGAGCAAAAAGCAGAAACAAAACGACAACAGCAGAAGAAAACACAAGCAACTTACACACAAACAAAATGCAACGCAGCAGGTGGAAGCATGGAGAGGAAACGACGACGCAGCAGCAGATGAAGAAGCAATGCAACAGCAAAATGTGCGTAGGTTTTAAGAGGGTGAACAGTGCAGTGGACCAAAAATGAATTTCAGAAAATAAGGCAGGGAGAACAAAACGACAGCACGAAGGAGGAAAGAGCAGAAGATAAATGTCAGCAGCTAGCAGAGGAGGCCAACAACAGAACACGACATAGCAAACCAAAAGAACTAGAAAAACCGACACCATAAGAGCAAAATAGAGAGATTACCAATTCTAACATGAAGATCATAAAAAAGTAGAGAGATTACCAATTCTAGCTAATGTTATGAACGCCGTATTTATCCTAATATCAAATTGAGTTCTAGTATGGTATTGTATTGGTATGTATTAGGTCAAAGTTACATTGAACAACCCACGACTACTAACAACTTTGGAAAGGAGAACATATAAAATTGTAATTTTATCGCTTTCTTTAACCTAAATTTGATCATTTCCCAGCAATTTCTAGAAGATATATCTCGTCAAGCCTTTAACGACGTTGTGATATAAAGTTATATTGAAAATCAAGAGTATTCTGAATAAATGATCTAAATCAATTAGTCAAAGTCCGGGTAGAAAATGGGTCTTGTTCAGTGTGGACTAGACCCATATCAAGCTTATGATGGGAAAGTCCGATATGGCAATTATATATATAAATGTTAAGGTCTCTTGCAGTCAGGGCCGTTCCTATTGTTTTATAGGCCTTGGGCGAAATTAAAAAAAGATCCCAATAAATCGACAATATATTTAAGTTTACATGTTTGTATGAAACATAAATGACTCAATTTATAAGTCTACATACTCAACCAAATATTAAATGATCATAACATCAGTTAATAATATCTTACAAATATCATTAATAATAAAATAACTAAAAATAGTAACAGTAACAACAAAATAGCAATAGTAGCAATCAAACAATAATATTAGATTACAAAACACTAAGAAAATTACACTAACAAATACACAGAGGATCATGATTTATGAAAAACAATTTCTTCGTGTATTTCTAGATGCAAAATCATTAATAATATTATCAAGATCAATATTATCCAACATATCCTTCTCAATACATAACATAGCTAAACCATTCAACCTTTTTTGTGACATTGATGACCTCAAGTAGGTTTTCAATAATTTTAACTTTGAAAAACTTCTCTCAGTTGATGCTACAATCATAGGAATAGTCAATAGAATTCAATAAGTAATTAAAACATTTGAATAGCATTAATTGAAACATTTCAACTGATGACGTTAACTCATTTGGCAAAGTCATTCGCAATACTTTTAATTCAGAAAAAAGATCATCTAAATCCACATTGGACACATTATCATGAGAAAAAGTCGTCGCATACTTAGTGCAACATTCTTTTAATTCGTTATCATCCAATGACCTCAACTTTCTTGAATCAAATAAGAATCCAAACATATTATCAAATGTCGTTAATTGTTCAAATCTATTCTTTAACGAAGTAATTGCCATATCTACAACAACTAGAAAGTAATTAACTCTAAAATAATCTTCAGCTGATTGTATTTCTCCGTTACGGTTAATTTAATCAAATTGTCTTTTCCTAACAATGCAACGTCTAATTGGAAATGTAGGCTCTATATTCATCTCAAGTGCAAGACTTTTGACAATATTCATACAAGAGCTAAACCCTTCATCTTTATATTTCTCAAAAAATACGATCACATCTTCTAATTTCTTTATGGTAGCATTAATGCACATAGATTTAGATTACAACTTTTTACTCACCATGTTAATAGCGAACAAAATATCATTCCAAATAACCATACCAAGTAAAAAATCAAAACTCTCAAGTACAATAACCAAGCATTCTGCTTCACTCTTTAACTTGGCATCATCACAAGATCTAGACAATTCCATCAAAGACAATCTTATTTGAGGAGCTTGAAATCTAATAGCTTTAACACTTTTTATTCGACTCTCCCAACGAGTGTTGGACAATG
>JAOSBO010000210.1:40894612-40904921 GCA_027563915.1 Erythroxylum rotundifolium
TAAATTACGTCTACCTTAGTAAATTGTTTGAATAATTAATTAAATAAAATAATTTAGCCGAATTATTACTTTAAAAATAATATTAATAATATTAAGTTTTGATTTGATATAAAAATATTAAAATGGTATAATAAATAATTTAATTAAATAAATCAAAGTCTAATAAAGAAAATAACACGTGATAGGTTTCAGTCTACAAAGTTCCCCGTTTTGCAAAGGTTTAGAAAAGGTCATTAATATATGCAGTCTTACTCTTGTACTTTTAGAAAGAAGTTATTACCGTAATTCGAACTTTCTGATCACAAAAGAACAACTTTTATCGGATAGTTCAACACTCTCTCTTGAAGTAAGCTTTTATGAATATATAAGTTTGATTTGGAGGAGTGGTGTCAGTTGATAACTTATTGAAATCAACATGTTGAAATGATAAACACTTATTTTCAATAAATATTTATGTGTTTATGATTTTTGTTTTGGTAATTGCTGAAACGTGAAAATAGATGTTTGGTAAATGCAATTGCAGTTATTGAAAAGAAATAAAATGACTAAAAATGTTATTGATTTAATAAACTATTAATTGTTGTATAAATAATTAAAAATATATATTATTAGTCATATAAATTTAAAATTATGAATAATAAAATATATAACATATCCATCGTTATCTTTTTCTTGATATTTGGTTATTTATATTATTGAAAATGATAATTTAAATTACAATTCCATGGTAGCAAGATGTCATCGGGATATTTCATAAGTTTAGGTACCTTTAATATTAGATAATTAAAATTATAAATAATAAAATATTAAATTAAAATAAAGAAAATAAAAATTGGGAACCCTCTTTCTACTTCCTTTATATTAGTTGAGGGTATAATGGAAAATAATAATTATCATAAAATTATTAATGGAAAGTAAAATTTTTACCGCAGAAACACTTTCTTACCGCAACCATCTTTCTACTTATCAATTTCTGTGATGGCATCACACTTTCTTCCAACCTCCGGTTGTTTGCCCACAGATCCAAACATGTAACTGTATTTGGAAGTTGTGATGGATACGTACTTATCTCCACCGTACCGCAGATCCAAACTCAGCCATAATTTTCTCTTAATTAGCGTTTTTGCATTAAAAAAAGGTGAAGAAAGGTATTTATGACAAGGTTGTAAACATCTTTATAAAGACATGTCTTTCTGAATGCAAATAGTTAAAATTTTGAATTTTTGTTATTATTATATTGATAATAATTAAAGTTTAATTAATTTTTTAATAAAAATAAGTATTATTTTAATGAGAAAGAATGTGAGAGTCAGATGTATTCATCAACTCGATAAAATAGTTTATGAAGTTGACAAAGGCTGAGAAGAAGTTTGTAATTTACAAAATGCAAACCAAGAAAAATAAAAGAAGAACAAAAAACATTAAGATCATAATTTAGTTTATAATGTTAATTGCAAGTTCATTCAATCATTTTGTTGTTCCTAAGGCTCGTCATATATAAATGATTCATCTTACTTAATCGTATGTGTCTTTTATCTATTAAAAGGCATTAAATTTTTTGGTTTTAATAGAAAAATCTCTTAATTTTCAAACACTTTTAGGGAATATTTTCTAAAGTTTTTAAACCATAATTGCATTAAACAAATTTGTTTTGAGTACTTGAAGTTGTTAAAATCATGTTTTTAAGAGGAATGATTGACCCGTATGAGTTAATGATTAACTAATATAAGCCAAAATTGTCAAATTTGATAAATTGAAAAAAAATTTCTAACTTTAGATGATATATTGGTTAACCAATGTACCATATCGGTCGACCAATATGTCTATTGGTTGTTGAGTACCTCAATGACTACTGAATTTATGTATTAAACGCACATTGATCAATTAACATACTATACTAATCGATCAGTATTCTATAACTAATAGTCCCGATGACTAATTCTTAACTCTAACCACTATTAAGGGTCTCAAAACTTTATAAATTCATGTTTTCTTATTGGTTCTTCCATCAAAAAGTGTGTCTTTTTTTTTTTTTGGATACAATGGAAAGGAAACCCATTACGTGCTACGGCCCACTATAAAACCCTGAATATCCTGGGTGAGGATAGGAATGCATTGCGCCGGGATAGTTGACAACAACTGAAGTCCTGTAGGTCCACTGGCTGCGATGTGCGCCAGTTTGTCAGCACAACGATTGCCTTCGCGGTAGATATGCTGCAACTGAACTTCCCAATCCCGTCCTAGAAGCTCCCGAAGGGCCCGGACCACCTGAGAACCTGCAAAAGACAGAATGTTAGGCTCAGAAAGCAAGTTAATGACTTCTAAAGAGTCTCCCTCTAAAATTACTCGACCGTAGCCTTGAGCCCAAGCCTGTTGCAATCCCGCCAATGCTCCACAGAGTTCCGCTTGTAAAGGAAAAACGGTCCCCATTTTAAGTAAGAACTCGCCCCGCCATCGTCCCCCACAGTCTCGTAGCAGTCCACCAGCTGAGGCTAGTTCAGTGGCAGTTTGGACCGCCCCATCGGTATTTACCTTGATCCAACCTTCCGGTGGTTTGGTCCAACCGATGGGGAAGCCCACAGGGGCGACTCTGTTGGGGTAAATGTTACCTAGTACGGCCCTTGACTGATCAATCCATCCAACAAATTGGAGTATGTGCATCGCACCATTCTCAGGCCAACGGAAATCCGTCTCGAAAATGTTGTTGTTCCGCCACTGCCATAAATACCAGCAGACGGTACCAAAAATGGTGGGCTAGGCAAACTGCTGAAGATGCTTCAGATTGCTAAGGTTCACAGAGATCCATTGATCTAGGTTCAGATGGAAAAATTTGGGCTCAAGGGCGTCTACGGGGAACTGCTTGCAGAAAGTAGTGACACGCTGACAATCCCTGAATACATGCATCAGGGTCTCCTCTTGGTGACAGGCATGGCATAAGGAGGACGAAGATACATGTCAGGCCACTCGCTCCTGGTTTGTAAGTGACTTATGCCTTGCAAAAAGCCATAGGAAAGCCCGAAACCATTGTGGGCCAGGCCATTTCCAAATCTTGCGCCAAAGTTGGTGGTCGTGTGGCTCGGGAGACCCCTCAATGAGCTCATAGGCAGAGTTGACTGTGAAGGATCCATTGTGCTCAGGACCCCAAACGAGCTGGTCCTCCCTCAGCTCTCCCTGAGGCGGGGGTATGGAGGCAATGGAAAGACAAACGCGCATGGGGAGATAAGATTGGAAACGGTCCCAGTCCCAGTAACCGTTTCCTAAGACCATATCCCGGACTGCTATGCTCATTAATGCCTCCAGAGGGGGGTTAGTCACAAGAGGCAAAAGAGGTCCCCACTCCCGAAGCCAGCTATCGGTCCAAAAGTTTACTATCCTCCCACTTCCGAGGCACCAAAAAATACCTTGACACACATACTCCCAGGTAGAGGTGATCCCTCTCCAAATGATCGATGCCCCAGGTTTGGAAACGGAAAGAGGAATGTGATTCACGCTCAATTTGTATTTGGCACGGATGACTTGAACCCATAGCTCATCTGGTTTGGTGAGGACCTCCCACCCTAGTTTGGTTAAGAGCGCATCATTGGTAATACGAACCTTTTTAAGGCCAAGGCCCCCAGCAAGTTTGGGCCGACAAACTTCTGCCCAACTGACTAAATGGGTCCGCCTCCTCCCGGGACGGTCTCCCCAGATAAAATTTCGCATGATCCGTTCTAAATCATCACAGAGTTGGCGCGGAAGTCTGGCGGTTTGCATGATATAAATAGGGAGGGCTGCAAGAACCGATTGAGTGAGCGTAACTAGTCCTGCAAGAGAGAGCTCGCGAGCCCACCACCCTTCTAATTTACGCTGAGCTTGATCCAAAATGTGTTGGTATGTACGCCAAGATGTCCTTTCATGAATGAGTGGGACACCGAGGTATTTGCCCAGGTTCTGCGTACAGGTAAAGCGCGCGGCACTACTGAGCTGACGTGCGGTTGAGCTGCAAACATTCCGGGAGAAAAAAATCCTAGTTTTGGCCTGATTAACCTGTTGTCCAGCCGCGGCGCAGAACTCATCTAGGATCTGGAGAATGACCTGGATCTGGGCAGGCGAAGCTTTGGCAAAGAGAAGAATGTCATCCGTAAAAAATAAATGCGATAGGGGCGGGCCTGTTTTATTCAAGCGAAACGACCTCCAGCTGCCAGTCTGTACTGCACTAGAAATTAAATGACCCAGCCGTTTGAGACAAAGCACGAAGATATAAGGAGATAGAGGATCACCCTGTCGGATGCCCCGGGTAGGGGCAAAAGGCTCCGATAAATCCCCATTCCAAGACACTTGCATTGAAACAGTAGTGAGGCAAAGCATAATGAGTTGAGTGAGAGAGTTCGGCAGGTCAATCGCCTTTAGGGTGTCATGAATGAAATCCCAACGCAGACGATCGTAGGCTTTCTCTAAGTTAATTTTAATGGCCATTATGCCGGAACGGCCCTTCTTCCGTCGCATGGAATGAATAGCTTCTTGTGCAATAATGATATTGTTGGTGATGTGTCTTCCCGGGACGAAACTACACTGGTGGGGACTCACAAGAGAGGGAAGGCAGGACTAAAGCCGGTTCACAATAATTTTTGAAAGGACTTTATATAAGACCGTACACAGGCTGATGGGCCGGAAGTGTGACAGATTCACTGGGGAAGGGACTTTAGGAATAAGCACCAAAACGATTTTATTGAGTTCGGAGTCCCAGCAGTCATGCCGAAAAATGTCCTGAATGTGTTTAACTGTAGCCGATCCCACCGTGGTCCAATGTTGTTGGAAGAAAGAAGCCGTATACCCATCCACACCCAGAGCTTTGTTGGGGTTAATGGCAAACATTGCTTGACGGATTTCCCCCGCCAGAAGTAGCGCTGATAAGACATGAGCTGAATCCGACGATAGGGATGGGAAGGGTCCCGATAGTGGGGAAAGGGGAGGAAGCCCCTCCGAAGACTTAAACAGGGAAGAGAAATATTGTTTGGCCATGTACCGGAGCTGGACTGGGTCAGTAACTGTCTGGCCCTAGGTGTCCGTTAAACGGGTGATGCGGGTTTTCCGTCGTTTGGTCAACGTGAGGGTATGATAATATTTAGTATTTCAGTCGCCATGAGCCAACCAGGTACTCCTGGACTATTGATGCTAGTATAGCTCTTCCTCACAGAGGACTTGGTTAAGCTCCTCCCGTAGCCGAGATTCCAAGGCTTGTAACGAAGTGGATTGGAAATGATCCAAGCTACGTTGAATCCCATCTAGGCGGGCGAGAAGTCTCCTCTTACGTTGAAAAATATGACCAAACACTCTCTCGTTCCATCGCAGGAGTTGAGTCGAGAAAGCATCCAGGCAACGGCGAAAATCTGGCTCGACATGGGTCCAGTGATCCTTAACAACATTGACAAAATCGGCATGAGCTAGCCAGGCGGTTTGAAACCTAAAAGTAAGGTTAGTTGTCGCCGGACGGGGGTGACATCAGAAAGAGACGAGTAGCGGTCGATGATCCGACCCTAGGAAAGGCAAATGGGTGATAGTGACAGAAGGAGCGACGTTCATCCACTGCGAGGAGCAGAGGACACGATCCAATCTGGCACAAATAGATCCCCGCCTCCAGGTAAATTTGGATCCAATATACCCCATGTCGTGCAGCCCACTATCTTGTACCTAGTCTCAAAAATATCGATTCACTATCGGAGAAGACAACGATCCCCCCCGCTTCACGTCATTGGCTAGTTTCGCATTAAAGTCCCCTCCAACTAGCCATGGAATTGTAACCTCAATACTGAGCCAGCTAAGGTGAGGCCATAATAACCTCTGCACGGGTGCTGGGGACTAGCATAAATAGCAGTTAATGCAAACTGTAAACCGTCGTGCCGGATAGTCATATGTACAAACTGCCTGTGAGCTAGCATAATATAAACATCAAACTCGACTTTCCATAAAATTCAGATACCCCTAGCAAAACCATTGGCTTCGACACAAAACGACTGATCAAAATCCAATTTTCACACGACCGCAAAAGCTCTGGAGCCACTGATCCTAGTTTCAACGAACAAGGCCATCTGAGGCTTATGGGTGGCTAGATGATGCCGCAAAATGTTAAGAAACTGGCGTCCGCCAGCTCCTTGACAGTTCCAGAGAAAGATTGACATAATAAACGAGTCGAAACAAATCAAGCTCCTAACACGGAGAGATCGGTTGAGGTGGGTGGGCCCCCCAGAGACATAGTCTACAGTCATGGACATAGAAGGATCCTCTTCAGTGGATGACAGTGTAGCTTCCCCCAGCCTAGTATCCTCCGTGCCGGGGCCTGGTCCCCCATACCCGAAGGGTCGGAAGAGGAGAGTTGTGGGGCCACCTGTGGGGAGCTGGGTGAAGGGTATGACTGCATCGGGTCCTCCATTGCTGAGGTAGTTCCGGTGTGAATCAATGTAGAGACATTACGGTCATCACACACAAGCTCTGAGGGGGATGGAATGGTAATTGCCGAATGTGTAGATTTGGGCCTGTGCAGGGGACGGATCTGGATGTTGGTATCCGGCCCAATGGCCATGGGGGGACTGTGGGCTCGGATCGGCCCACCTGAACCTGAGGGGCTGAATTAGCCCCTATTAGGTCACGGGGGCCAGGCCTGGGCGAAGGACCTGACCCCTTGGCCAAGCCTCTCCCACTAGTTCATTTTCTGGCGTTAGTAACGCAGTGGAAAACGAATTGGAGAGGACGCATCTGGTTCGCGTCCGAACCAACCTCGTTAGGCGAATGAGGAGTGCGAATCACGTCGTCCCCAACGATCGACGTAGAAATCGGTGTGAATCTGGAGCCGTCGCTTGTGGATCCGGCTCTTGGGGTTCGTGAAGAGTGTGTCTGTGAGTTTCGGACCGTGGTTCTGACAGGTCGCCGTTGGACCTGTATCCACGGTCCGTAGACGTCCGCCACTGGTGTCGACGGTGATTCGCCAGTCGGGATCGATTGTAATTGTGGCACCGGGACGATGGGGACGGAGCTACCTTGCTCCCGCTACGATCCAGTGCTAGAGGTGGGTGTCTCCCGTGGAGGCTCAGCGACAGTAGGCGAGCAGGTCGGGCAGGCGCCCTGCTCATGACCCACCATTCCGCAGGTGAAACAGATGTTCGGCAGGTTCTCATACGCTATCATAAGCGTTTCCCCGTCAAGTACCACATGTGGACGTAGCGGCTGGCCGAGATTGATCTCCACCACCAGTAGTACAAATTTTCCCCGTTGAGTGTGCAAAGTCGGAGTATCTATTTGCACCGTCCGCCCGATCAAGTTGCCAAGTGCAGTGAGGATTTGAGGGTGGTACCTGGCAATTGGGAAGGTCGGAAACCACAGCCAGACGACAGCTCGGGTAATCTTACCTTGTGAAGTTCAAAATTCTGGTGTCCACCGTTGCACGGATAAGGTGTGTCCAAGGAGAATCTAAGGCCCGTTGGTTAACGCTGAGAGGAAGTCGGATTCATCGATAAACTTTACTAGGTAGAAATCGTTGTCCAAGTCAACGATTTTCATGGGACCTTTTGGCTTCCACATGGATTGGAGGCGGGAGCTGAGTAAGGTAAATCCTATTTTCCTGCCTATGAGTTTGACGATGACAGTTCTCTCCCATTGCTGATTGAGGTGCGATTTGAATTTGGATGAGAGGATGAGGCCACGTCCAATTGCATCTTGGAATGACGTGATGTCGCCTTCTTGGATTTCAATCTGTGACTCCGCTGGCCATGGCATAGGTGTGACCTCAGGTGATTGACTCGGTTGTCCGTGGACGGTAGCACTATACGAAATTTTTGTAATGGGGGTTGGGGTGGGGTGTCTTCCTCCCTGCCTCTGATTCTGCTCTTTTTGGCTTGATGATCAACAGGGGCAAGTAGAGCTGCGTGAGCAGGTGTTGCAGCAGGGCATGAGGTTATCTCATTGTTCATGGTTGAATCTGTTTTTGTCTTTTACACACATTTTTAAGTGGCTTTCAATCATTTAAGCATAATTGTCTCATAATAGTGTGAGTTATCCTCTTTGAAATTACCAAGTGATAAAGTAAGGTCTTTTCAGTTGTAAGATTTGGTTGAGCATTATATTACTATACTAGAGGGTATTCCAAGTGAGATTGATGTTCCTTACACTGTTAAGGAATGTTATAAAAAAGGGTTCCTCTTTGTTAAGAAAAGATTGTATAGAGATTATTTTTCACTTTAAAAACAAGAATTATATTAGAATTATAAGAAGAGACTTGAAAGTGAACGTAAACAAGAGTTATTTGATGAATTACTATAAATCGATTTGTGTTCTCTCTTCTTTATCTTCTTTAAATTATTATTCAATTGCTTGATTGATTTATATTAATAAATCTATTTTTATATATATAAAGGGTTCTCTTTTATCAAAAAAAGATTATTTTTCGCGTTAAAACAAAAATTGTATTAGAATTTTAAGAAGAGTCTTGAGTGTGGATGTTAAAAAGAGTTATTTGCTGAACTACTTAGGGATGACAATTTTTGGCCTATGAGCCTAAATTTAGTTGTTTTCAATGGGTCGGCCCATAGGTTAAGCTCAAGTCCAGACAAACTCGAGGTTCAGTTATTCTAAGTACTTAAAAGAATTAGGTCTCGGGTAAGCTTGGATCTAGGCAACCCAGGGCCTAATCTAATTAAAAATAAATTATTTTATATTTTTAATTTTTAAAAATTATTTTAAAAAACTTAGCGGGGACTGGCCCATGGGCTAGCCCATTGCCATCTTTAGAACTATTATAAATCGATTTGTGTTTCCTCCTCTTTATCTTCTTTAAAATATTATTTAATTGTTTGATTGATTTGTGTTAATATATACATAGTTAAATTGAGTTCATTAGTTTAAAAAATTGTTGATTTTTGTAAAATGACAATTTAGGCCATCTCTTAGATGTCATAGGAACTAAGAATAATGCATTATATCTGCTAGTATTAGGCTTGACAACAAGTCGGGCAAAACTCAAGTCTTTGTGTTTAGTCTAGGGTTCGGTCTAAAGCCGATTAGGCTTGAACAAGCTCGATTAAATACATGTCTTAATTTTAAAATATTGAAAACGACATTATTTTATTCAAAACCACATTTTTGCACTTAAAAACTTTGAGCTTCAAACTAGGTTCGTTCTTTTAATTATTACTACCAAAATTAATTTATATATGTTTGGCCTTTATTTGATTAAAAGACAATACGTAGCCCTTTGTTCGGTTTGCAAGCGTGCCAAAAAATTAAAATTTTTTCCAAACTAAAGAAACAAGGAAAAAGATTGTTACACCTCGTAATTTGACTAAAATCACAACGACTATGTTTTGCTAGAAAGGGACAAAAACTAACAAAAAGAACTTTGCTTTATTTGTAAACAATTCGGCAAAACGCAATGACTAAAAATTGAAAGGGAAAGCTAATGACAATTGAAAGAAAAGGGCTAGGCTAGGAAAAATAAAGAGATTGCCGAAAATAAAGAAATAAGCTAAAAGTGCAAGAATTGCTGGAGTGTCAGGCTTTGATTTGTCAAGAGTGAGATCCTTCTTTCTTCTTCAAAGTCCCTATTTATAGCCACCGATGATGAGTATCTCAATTCAAATTTGAAATCTTGATAAAGCTTATCCCGCTAGATGAAGATCAAATTCAAAATGATCCCCGTCTTATCCAACGAAGATTAGGTTAGCTAGTGTCCATCACCTTATCCTCTTATCCTTTCTTTAAATTTGGACTCCCGATCTTCTACTCCAAATCAAACTATATCACATCTTCCTCTGGACACTGAATTCTAATGGTTCAAGGCTAGTGTCTGGACTTCCAATTGAATGTCCCACTGCAATTAAACTTGTAATCCTGATAAAATTCTATCTTGCTAGATAAAGATAAAATTAGGATAAAACCTTATCTTGTCGGATAGAGATAAGATTTGGATAAAACTTTATCTTATCCCCTCATTATCTTGGACTTCAAGACTCCCACTCTAACTTAAATTCTGCTACTCCCTTCTTTGCTGGACACTGGAATTTGATGGGCCAAGATCAATGAACTACTTTTGGGCTTCGAACCATGGGTTTTTCTTTGGGCTTCGAGTTTTCGGCCCAAAACAGTAAATATGGGTCGAACCCATTTTTAGGTGTAAACAATATCTATAATGTATTTCATTACTACCAAAACTAATACTAGTTTCAATATGATATTCATCATATTAGGTTTGTGACAATGAGCAGATATATTAGAACATGAAAATAATATACGAATGTATCTTTTATACTTGTGAAATTATTTGAACTTATATAAAAAGACA
>JAOSBO010000210.1:40947847-40957882 GCA_027563915.1 Erythroxylum rotundifolium
AGTGAATTCTAAGTGTCACATGTAATGAGCAAACTGTAATTAGAATAGCAAGGCTTTATCTATAACACCCATATGCTTCACATGGCCAATAAACGCCTTAGGTGGTAGTCCCTTAGTCAATGGATCTGCTACCATCATATCTGTTCTAATATGCTCGAAAAACACCTTTTACTTTTGCACTTCCTCTTTAACCGACAAGTACTTTAACTCTATGTGTTTAGCTCCCTTAGAGTACTTATCATTCTTCGAGAAGAAGATAGCTGCGGAATTATCACAATAAATTCTCAGCGACCTGGCTATACTGTCGACAATACCAAGTCCGGAGATAAAGTTCTGCATCCACAGTGCATGAATAGTGGCCTCAAAACATGCCACAAACTCGGCCTCCATAGTGAAAGTAGCAATGACAGACTGCTTTCCACTCTTCCATGACACCGCTCCTTCAGCTAATAGGAACAGATAGCCAAATGTAGACTTTCTACTATCCAAACATCCGGCAAAATCTGAATCTGAATATCCAATGACCTCTAGATGATCGGATCTTCTATATGTAAGCATATGCTCTTTGGTGCCTTGCAAGTACCTAAGAACCTTTTTAGCAGCTTTCCAGTGGTCCATGCCGGGATTACTTTGATAACGACCCAACAGAGCAACATAAAAAAAATGATTGCAAAATTCATCATCGACAGAAGTGTTGCAATAATGATTCTACTCTAATTAATTTTGTTCTGGACATTTGGTTGCCCACTTTTTCAAGCTTAACTTAGTCCTTTTAATTTAGTTTTGTGAAATGGCTATACTTTTACCTGCTAAATCAGAGGTTTCCTCATATTGAATTTATACAGATGAACTTTGAATAAATTCTGGGTTGGCTTTTATCTGATGTAGATGATTATAGTTTAATGTTGGTTGAAATTTGATTCTAGAAAATTTTAAATTTGCAGATGAAACTAAGGTGAGGGCTGCTTTTCGTTTCAATTCTTCATTATACATGCATAGACAGAGGCTACAAATGTAGAAGATTCTTTTATGCCACTAGTTCCAATTATTATTTTCTGTTTATTTACTATTGCTTCTAATTGGACCGCGACGTATTCTTGTGCGGGATTCGCCAAATTTTTTAGTGAGTGACTGTACAAACTCAAATTAGTCAATCATCTTTTTTCATGCTTATATTAGTTGTGCATTTCTGATGCTTTCTTCGGTTTGCCAATAAGATTGTCTTGGCTGGCTTCTGTGTTTGTTCTATCGTTTTTCTTTTTCCTTCATTCCAAGGGCTTTTTAGGGTAGTAACTATAGGATTAGTGGGGGGGTTGCGAGTCAGGAGGAATGACCTTTAATCGCCCGAATGGGATATGAGCAAGTTTTTCGATGCATGCAGCATGCAAGAATAAAAACGTTGATGACAAACTAAGAATAGGCTTGTGGAGCATTGGGACCCTCACGGGAACAACTTTAAAATTAATAGAGATTTTAGACAAGTATAAGATACAAATAGCTTGCATTCAGAAGACTAAGTGGTCAGGTGCTAAAGTAAAGGAGATAAGGGGATTCAAACTATAGTACTCGGGAGGTTCGTGGAGGTAGAATGGGGTAGGTATCCAAGTGGTCAAGGAACTTATAAACCAAGTGGTGGGGATCTCAAAGATAAATGATATAATTATTGTGGAAAAAATTATTATTAGCAATGGTATTTTCAATTTAGTATGTGCCTATGCACCTCAAGCTGGTTTAGATGAACAACAAAAACGTCTATTCTGGGCGGCACTGGATGATGTGATTCAACATATCCTTAATACTGAGCAGGTTATCTTAGGAGGTGATTTTAATGGACATATAGGGGCTGTTTTAGACGGATATGCGGGGACTCATGGGGGTTTTAGGTACGACACTAGGAATGAAAGTGGAAATGTCTTATTGGACCTGACTATAGCATTTGAATTAGTGATAGCTAATTCTTTATTTAAGAAAAACAAGGTGCACTTGGTGACGCTTAAAAGTAACACGACCAAG
Source organism: Erythroxylum rotundifolium (assembly GCA_027563915.1). Taxonomy (NCBI): domain Eukaryota; kingdom Viridiplantae; phylum Streptophyta; class Magnoliopsida; order Malpighiales; family Erythroxylaceae; genus Erythroxylum; species Erythroxylum rotundifolium. The sequence goes on from JAOSBO010000210.1 coordinate 40,949,861, forward strand.
ACACAAATTTATTATTTCCTTGTCAGGAAGAGAGCCAGAGCGTGGTGTAAGGATTGCAAAGTGCTTCTGACCGCATGCTTAACAACCCAACATAAATTGTTGGTGTTGGATCTAGGAATTAAGGGATGGAGGTCACATCAATCTACTAAATGATGTCATAAAATTAGATGGTGGGATCTAAAAGGGGACAGGGTGGAACAATTTATGAATCGAATCCGGTATGAAGCAGTATGGTTCGTGAGAGGGGATGCTAATCAGATGTGGGAGGGACTAGATCCCGTAGTGAGAGAAACCGCCATAAAATTCCTAGGAGCCTCTAAAGGGCAGGTAGGTGGGCGGATGAAATCTCAGTGGTGGACGGAAGAGGTTTAGCGGACGGTGAAGGAGAAAAAAAGAGCATACAGAGATCTATTAGCAAGTACAACAGAGACGGAGCGGAAAACTAATAGAGTAAGGTACAAATTAGCAAAGAAGAGGGCAAAAAAGACAATTTCAATGGCTAAAGGAGAAGCTTACGGGACTATGTATAGGAATTTGGATATGTATAAGGAAACACAAAAAATTTTTAAGTTGGCGCGAGATAGGACACTTAAGATGAGGGATTTCAACCAAGTCTGTTGTATACGAGATGAAGCCGGACAAGTACTTATGACGGAGGCTCATGCCATCAAGAGTAGATGGCAGAGATAATTTTTTGGGCTGTATAATGAAGGCATCTTGGACAACATAAAGTTAGTTTAACCCTCCGTGTCAGAACATTTTCGTATCTGGTTCTAATGTGAAAGGATCACAAGGGAAGAAATTACAAAGGTATTGAGGGAGATGGGGAGTGGAAGGGCAGTAGGACCGGATGAGATTCCTATAGAGGTATGGAAGAGAATAGGAGTTGTCGGTATTGAGTGGTTAGTTCAGCTTTTTAATGTGACCCTAGAGTCAGTCAAAATGTCGAATGAATAAAGATTGAGTAAGTTGATCCCATTATACAAGGCCAAAGGGGACATCCAACATTGTCATAACTATAGAGGCATCAAATCAATAAGTCACACCATAAAGCTGTGGGAGAAGGTAATTGAAAAGAGAGTTCGAAGAATATTTTCTATATCGGCCAACCAGTTTAGATTTATGCCTAGTAGGTCCACGACAGAAGCGATACATCTCCTCCGTAGGCTAATGAAATGCTACAGGGAACGAAAATGGAATTTACATATAGTTTTTATTAATTTGGAAAAGGTATATGATAGGGTTCCTAGGAAAATCTTATGGAGATGTTTGGAGGCAATGGGAATCCCTAAGACATATATACGCGTAATTAGGGATATGTATGAAGGAGCAAAGACTAGCGAGGAGCAATGCCTAGCATAAGGATGAATGGCGGTGACACGGAATCGTTTTCTATTGGTATTGAACTACGTTAAGGCTCCGTCTTAAGCTCTTTTTTGTTCGCGTTAATGCTAAATAAGCTTACCAAACATATTCAAGGAGAGGTACCTTAATGTATGTTATTTGTTGATGACATTATCCTCGTGGATGAGACCAGGGACGGAGTCAATTTCAAGTTAGAATGTTGGAGAGAAACATTAGATTCGAAAGGTTTTAAAATGAGCAGGATCAAGACAAATTATTTAGAATGTAGCTTTTTAGGAAGCCAGATGGTCCATGAGGTGACGGTAGCAATTGACACTGACATCATAATAGAAAAATCGAGTTTTAAATACCTTGAGTCCATGATTCAGAGTGATGGTAATATAGATACCGATATAGTCCATCGTATTAAATCTGGGTGGGTCAAATAGCGAAGCGTATCAGGAGTCTTATGTGATAAAAAGATTCCAGTAAAGCTTAAAAGGAAATTTTATAGAATGGTGATTCAACCAACCATATTATATGGGGGCAGAATGTTGGCCTATCAAACGTAAACATACAAGACAATTATTGATAGCAGAGATGCATATGCTGCGGTGGATGTGTGACATTACCAGAAGAGATAAGGTCCGGAATAGTGTGGTCAGAGATAGACTACAGGTGGCTAGCTAGCATTGTTGACAAGTTGAGAGAGGCCCGACTTAGGTGGTTTGGGCATGTGAGGAGGAGGCACCCTGATGCTCCGGTGCGACGATGTGAGTTAATAACCCTTAGTGGCAACAAGAGAAGAAAATGGAGGCCATATAAGAATTAGAGGGAAGTGATCAGAAAAGATATGACAGAGTTGACCCTTACTAAGGAATTGACCAGACATAGAAAATTCTGGCATGCTAGAATGCGAGTAAAGGATATTCTTTAAAGTGCACCAAAATAGTCGAGTAAGTTATTGGGAGTCGTTTACTGTAAAGCTCACACGATGTTTTTGCCGCTTAGGAAGTCCAACCCTAGTGTCCAATCTATCTATTCTAGTTGTGAGTCGTGGACAAGTCTTTCTGTCATGCTACTTGGCTTTTCAGTTTGGGTGTATGAGGAAAGGTCACATGAGCCCATCTGGAATTTTAGGATTGTCATACTCAAAGGCAATTGAGCAAGACCCCTAGCACAAATAGAGACATGAAGAGTCGTACCTTGCCGCTTATTAGGTATTAGCAGATTTAGGTACCTTATCAGGTATCTTCTTCGGTTCTATTTTTTATTATTTATGTATTTAGTTGTTTAATTTTATTTACCTACTCTTTTAGCTTATCAGTTACATATCTACTTTTTTAACCTACATCACTTTTTCGTTGTCTCATTCGCATGTGGGCCTATCGGAAAAGCCTCTCTACTATGTAGAGGTAAGGCTGCGTACTATCAGACCTCGCCAGTTCCCGCTTTAATGCGAGATTTCAGACTGAGTGTGATAATGATTATGATTATGATGATGATGAACATATTTTAACTTTGTATGCTTACTAGTTGTAACTTTTAACAAGTTATTCAGTCCTTTGTTATAGTTCTAATGCAATTAATATTGATGAAATTGTAACTTCAAAAATACAATGTCGTCAACTTACCTAGTGCAATAGGAGGTTGTTTCCATAAGTTCAACTTATAACTTTATATCACGAAGTAACTACTTTACCAAAGCTCAAAAATACAATGTAAATAGTTATTTCATTATTTCCAATACATTTATATATATATACACACATACAAATAAATCACATAATGCAATCAATTTTAATTAGTAAATACTTACACTAGTTATCATTATAACAAAAAATGATCTTACTCATTAATAAGTATATTAATTCAATAAAAATTTTGATTTGTATAACTAATGATTAAAAAACCTAACTAGTTCAATAGGTTCAATTCAAATTTTCGGTTGAATTTACTTTAATAATTTTTTATTAAAATAGTTTATTTTATCAACTAATTGTTAATTTTCATTAACTAATAAATGCTTACAAATTAAATTAAACAAATAAATTTTTATTTCATATTATTTTTTAATTAAAAACTTTTAAAATTTACATTTTTAATTTTATTCAATTTTAACTGATTTATAATAATTTAATACCAATAAATATTTTAAACCTTCAATTTTTTTTATTTTATCCATTTAACTTTGTGTGAAATCTGTAAAAAGGATAAAATGTACGAGAGTTCTGATATTATAAGCAGTGTTGCTGCGTATTGAACGCAAATAAAAAAGGGGATTATATTTTATAAAATAAACATAATATTTATAATTAAGATATATCTTTCTTAGATATTCATATGATCTCACTCGAATTTAGTATATAATTTCTTTATGCAGAAAGGTGATGGTTTCTAAATTGGATCGAGTATCTGATACGCAAATCAGAGCAACATGGGTTATTTGTTATTATGCAGAAAGGTATTAATATTTTTTAATTGGATCGAGAATCAACACGCAAATCAAAGATTAATTAATTAAATTATAAGCTATAATAGTTTTAGCATTACGAAAGGAATGCAGGTTGCCTAATGAAAAGATTATAAGAAAGAAGTAAAATTCTAACAGAAAATATAATAGTCGTTGCATATGCTTAACGATTTATATCTTTCTTAGTTTTTAGTGATAATATTACCCAAAAACTTAATGTACGTTTGAAAATATTCGAATTGGATTCATTAACGAATATACTGTTTGGAACAAATCCAGTAATATTGGAATCGAATTCAATTATACTGTTTGGGACACAATTAAAATGAATTCAATTATTTCATATAATATTTTTATCCTTGACTAAAAAATATGAATTTTTTAATTATTATTATAAAATTAAAAAAGATGTAGTGCATAAATTGATACAGTTTGATCAAAGGATTTCATGATTTATTCTTTATTTAAAAAAAATCTCATATTTCTCCAAATTTACAATAATAATTTCATAATTAATGTCAAAATTACAATTTACAAATATTAAAAATAAAGGAAAATTAAGTTGGTTATTAATCATGTATAAATATTATTTATCGGAAAAAAATAAATGAGAAATTCTTACATCCTTATTGGAGCGTTGCTTTGACGTGCTTAATGGGATCAATTCAGGCTATTATCTTTGCTCTGCATGAATTCAATTACGATACTTGGAGGAGTGAATTCAATTTATAAAGAGGATGGGTTTCAATTACATGCATGAATTGAACCCATCCTTTTTTTGTGTTTTCAAACACTTGAATTGAATTCAGTTCAGATCATTCCAAACAGCCTGTTAGTTTGGAAGGATTGAGATTGTAATACAACTTTTATAAGAGATTAAACTATATAATAAATTTCGAATGTAATTATTTTTACCTTTTATAAGAGATTAAACTATATAATAAATTTCGAACGTAATTATTTTTATCTTTTTTTCATTTTAAGGTTTTTATTTTCATCTAATTTGATTAGAAAGACTGAAGTGCAAGAAATTAAAAGACATATCCTTCCTTAAGGTGGAACCAAACACTATGCAATATGTCATACGCGTTTAAAGTAGTAGGCTAGATCCTGAGTTAAATAAACTTAAAGTTGATAGCTTTCGACCGACTTTGTGAAGAGACCTTATAAAGAAGAGGCTTAATCAATAACGGTTTTATTTACTAATTACTAGACCTTATAAAATTGCATAGTCGTTAAGAGCATGCCGAAATCGATAACTACGGATTTGGATGTTGTCTTAAAAAATTGTTTGACTACAATACATAACATATTAAAAGAAAATTGGCACATCATCTCCAAATAATATTAGTGATTAGTTTTAAACAGAGCTTCCATGGTTGGGATGCGTATGAAGAAGAGCTTCTCTATTCGAGCTATTATTACATAGGAAGCTACGTACAACGTTTGTCCATGGAGAACAGAGAGACGACAATGTTAGTACCAGAAAGCTGTAAATTTGCGACGAGGAGTGCATGCATGTTCTATAAGTTAATAGTTGCCTCCATTCTCCAAGACCAAAAACTGGTACACTACTAACTAACTACTACTTAGCACTTTCTTCAGTCCAAGAAATATGACTTTCTTTCTGTAAATACTTGGTTATGATCATTTGCAATTCTGGGTTGGCGATGGAAGTGAAGGTTGTAATCGATGCTGAAGAGTAGAAGTTTCAAAACTTGTTTGGTTGGAGAGAAAGTTGATTTTCTTTTTGTTGTTCTTTAATGATTTTTAGAACCTTGTGATTGAAAGATGAAAAAGCTTGAACCTTGCTGGTCTGATGAAAGAAAATGAAACTCGAGATTGATTCAATGAATGGAGGGAGGGAGGAGAAAGATTATGAATCTCGATTGTAGACTTTTTGACAAATTTATTTGTATGATAACTGAGTCTCCTCAAGTTTCAACAACTGATACTTCTTGAATTACAATGATCTGTGGAAAATGAAGAATGATTTTCATTTTAATGGTTGCAGAAGATCCCAGGAAAGTTTCTTAAGAAGTATGGAGATGAAATGTCTTCCGTGATTACACTCTCTGTTCCCAGTGGTTTAAACTGGTTAGTGGAACTGCAAAAAGCGAATGGGAAGCTATGGTTCAACAAGGGTTGGCAAGAATTTATGCTAAACCTCTCTGTTCGTGTTGGGTATTTATTGGTTTTCAAATATATGGGGAGATCACATTTCGACGTTAATATATTTGATTTGACAATTTCTGAGATAAACTATCCAAGTGGTGCTCCTGGTACTTTGCAGCAACATCATGAAAGCCAGTGCCCGGAAAACAAGGTTGATGAATTTGAGCCCGCAAATATCTCTGACAAAGATAGTTCGGCTGTCTTGAACAAAGCAGAAGCAAAATGCAGAAGTCTGAACCGGATGATGAAAACCTGTAAGCTCTTGAAATATCATAAAATCTTCTGATTATAAATTCATCCTTTCAGTTACTAATCCATCCATGGTGTAGATAATGAACCAGACGCAACATCTGCAGGGGGACCGAAAGTCAGATATTACAGTCGAAGAAATGTTTCAAAAGCCTTAAACCATGAGGTCGAGAGCTGCAGCGACAGAAAGCAAGGAGAGAGCTGCTCGGCTTATAAGTTCAAGCCTGATTATCCATACTTCAGAATTATCATGGGAAAGTACAATGTGAACAAAGTGTTTCTTCTGGTGAGCACTTGTATTGAACTGCCAAAATTAAGACTATAATTCCCAATTCCGTTGCTACTTAGTTACTACGAGCACATTCTGTACATTTATTTATGCAGCGCGTTCCAGCTAGCTTTAGTAAAAAATACTTATGCAATGTCACGTCATTAATAACTCTTCAAAGTCCAAATGGAACGAGATGGCGCGTGCGATCCATTTACAGGAATGGCAGAACTATGTTTAGTAAGGGGTGGATACGTTTCGCAAGGGAAAACAATCTGGAAGAAGGAGATGTTTGTGTCTTTGAGCTGATTAGTAGCAAGGATGTTGTGTTCAGAGTTACTATGTTCCGAGCATGCAAAATGCAGGAGCAGTTGGCAGGTGTTCAAAGTGAAAATGATGCTTTAAACTAAGAACCTATCTACTGGATGATTTCTGGCTGGATGAAGCATTCCTGGTACCTTTCTTCTCTTCCAGTGACTTGCCTTCTCCATTTCAAATTTTAGCTTGCAATGCTAACCCCAATCAAGTTTCTTATCTGTGGTTGGTCTGCTGCTGTTTTTTGCATGGCAACTGATAAGTTCACAAGGCAACTTTTATCCTGCTAATGAGAATTCTGGTTCCTGAAATTGGAAGATGACTTCTCTGCATGTACGGGGAAGGGGTAATTTCTGTGTCTATTGTGAGCTCTAATTTACACTAAACTTAGTTTGTTTTTGTGCTAAATTAGTCCTTTGAGAATGTCTGGAATTGCTTAGCTTCTAGTTCTCGTTTAAAGTAAAACTGTGTCTAATCTTGGAAGAAGTAAGAAATATGTTAATTAAACAAAAATAAAAAATTTAATTAGTTCTAAACAACAGCAACAACATCCAATAAGAGTTGTCCTCCAAAAATGCAAAGTCTGGAAAAGTCCTATAATAAGCATCCTTACTCTTACCAAATAAAGAGGTAAGAGTAATTTAGTGTTCTAGAGTGAAAACTTTAAAATTCCAAACTACTGAATCTTATAAGACGAGATCTCGCCACCTTATGAGTTTTAATTGTCTGGACTTTTAAGACCTCCTTTTTTCCTTTAGGCCAATCAATTTATTTTTTAAAAGCAATCAAATGCAAGTTATATATAATTAAAACAAAATAAAATAAAATAAAACATTCATATTCTGGTTTACCTCTTGAAAAGCACAATTGTTTAATGTCGTTGTGCTCGACGTGGCTGGTTTTTCCCAAATTTCTATGTAATTGCAGTTTTGTATTCCTTAAATTGTGCAACTAGCCTTTTGTCTTGCTCTTTAGTTAACCTTTTTGAAATGATTGTGGGTAATGATTTTCTATCGCCTAGATAGACATACTTTAGGCGATTAAGTAATACTTCAGAACATGCAAAACAGAAGATAAGATTTTCTCGTGAGTTATAGTAAGTTCATCATTTAAAGTTTCCGAATTTACAACTTCACAAGTTTCATCAATTTGCTCGTTCACTTCTGATTTAGCCTTACATTCCAACTTATCTTCAACA
>JAOSBO010000210.1:41130141-41141903 GCA_027563915.1 Erythroxylum rotundifolium
CTTCCGAGTTGACATCAATAAGTGGAAGAGGCCTCTCGATATGCATTGCCATGTTGACATCAACCATCTCCAAGGCAAACTCAACATCCTTCTTCCACTTCTTGAAATTGAAACCAGTTAAGGTCTCAATCATGACAACATTATTGTTTACAGAAAAGGTGATTGTAAAATAAAAAAGACAATGTAAAAATCAGTATAAATATATGATAACAGTGATACTTGAAACATTAAAGTAGTATTTATTTAGAGAATTCGATAGCATATATTATGAAACACTTGTGGGTTGAATATATAATATATGTAATTAGACCTCTACATGAAAGAGATCAGAATACAAATCATCAACTCTCATGATACTACCACCTATGAGTGAGTAGATCATTCAAGTAACAACTTTCCTCCATCTAATGCCTTTATGTATATCTCAAAATCTCATATAAGGTCAACACCTGTGGGCAGAATAACCAAACATAAGACCAGAGGCGTCCCTTAAAGTGTATATGGTACAATTTAAATACTGACTAAAAAAGCCACTGTGGTCACTACAATCTTACCAAAACTCGAAAAGGCTATAAATACAAAGGATACATCTTTATATTATCCTTACATTTTATATGGGCATAATGTACGTGAAAATTAACTATAAATACAAAAAACCAAATGCACAGTCAAATAATCACATATTAATATTGAAAACATTGTCTTTAAACTTTATTTGATATTTTTACTTAAAAAAATTCTTAATGATAATGACTATCGTACTTTTCTGAATACCGAACCTACTATACAAGACATGAAACTTTAAGTGTCTCTCTTATGTGTAATTTAGAGTAAGAAAATGCTCTCAAAATTAACTTAAAAAGGCTTTAAAAATTTTTCTAAAATCTAATTACCAATGTAATAAATCCAAAAAATTGAAAAACACTTTTAAAAATTCCTTTGAGAAACTGACCAAAAAAATTCGGAGCAACTTTACGAGAGTTTTTAAATTTTTTTTGGTGACGTTAGGATCACTATAGTATTGACGTCAACACAACATAATATGCTGACATCAGAAGGTGTTAGCCTGCGCTTGGGCAAGGGCATGTGTGAGTTTCGATGCTGGCCAGATGCGTGTGCACCCGCTCCCACGTAGCACCGTCAGGTAAAAGAGATAAATTTAGCAGAGCCAAAATTGAATAGTCGGATGTTTGCACCCACAAGTCTTAAAGAGGCCTAATAATTTAATCCATTAAAGTTGTCAATAAAGTTTTGTTAGCCAATAGACTATAAAAGTTATTAATCAATAAAGATTTCTTTATGAGTCAAGTCAAGCGGACACGTACTTTCTGAAAAAAGAGAATCTTTGAAGATAAAGCCTAAATTCAACGCTAAAGATAATCCTTGGTATCATATTTTCGTTAATTGCAATGCCACGCAAATCAATGAAATGGAACATTTGAGTGGAAATGACAAGATATTTTAGTTTGATATGACAATTAGCGTGAGCTTGATCTCTTATTCGACTTTCTAATCTTCAACAACGTAAAAGCAACTATTTTGGGATGAGATCCTCTGAGCTAGGAACTAGCTCCTACCTTATATCGGAGGATCTTATTCAAAAGTGATCATCAGTAAAGATAAATGGGCCTAGTTAATACATCTGGCTAAAGGTTTCTTGACAATTATAAGAGGAATGAGTATTTACATTGTACAACCCAAATCGTGGGATAGAAGACTCAATTACCTAGACGAGACACAACTCTAAGAAATTTACTAACCAAACATGTTTGGGAATTTTCTGAAAACCTCTTCACGCAGTTTTTGTCGGCAAAATTGGTTTGGTACAAGAATAATGTCTTTAAAACCTCCATTATCCTATAGCTCGGAATGAGGAGGAAATGATGAGCTAACGATAGAGTACTTTCTTCAACCCCGTAACAACAATACAATATGTTTTCTACGACACTAAAGATAATCCTTGATGTCGTATTTTCGTTAATTGCAATGCCACGAAAATCAATGAAATGAAACATTTAAGTGGATTTACAAATTTCAGGAGCTAAAGAAAGAGGAGAAGTCAGTGTCCTTAGTTGTTTTTAGCTATATAATCTATTCCATATAGAAAGATAGGAATGCTAGAATCTGTAGGAATTTGCAAATGAATTTCCAAATTGGACAAGAATTCTGTTTGTTTCAATGCCATTCATTGGGTCAGAGAAACTCCATTGAAAAGAAATATGTTTGCTGGAATGAGGTATGATTTAACTCGTAATTAGAAGATGCTTCGACACTCAGGCGTTTCGAGGATCAGTTCAAATTATAGTCAGACAAGGCTCTTCACTATGCTTCAATTCTACTTGTCGTCACTTTTGGCTAAAAAACAAATCTAGTTAAATGTTTAAAAATGTTGTCAATAATTATTTGTAACATTTTTATTTCGTCACACAAGACGTCGTCAATTTTGTATAGTTGAAAACTATAAGAGAGTTTTTTTCCTAGTGTTTTTCTAATAGCTGTATCCAACATAATCTTCCTTTATGGGTTTTCATTGATAGAATTTAACTTCCAATCTTTTTTTTTTCCATTTGTGTGTTTTTTTTTTCAGTAAAACGTGCTTCTGGGGTACACTTTTAATACTATCATCCTTCAATTCCTTAAATCAGCTAATAATAATAAAAAATTGAGATATACTCAAGTCAATCATGTTATTTTAAATTAAAGCATTACATCTAAATGAAATAATTAAAAAAGTAAGTTCAATTTCACTTATTTTTTTGATGTAATTTTTAGTTTTTAGTTTCTTAATTTTAATATTTATTTAAAAATAAAATCCCTTTTTGGTTATTAATTTTAAACTAATTAATTTTATTGCAGATAATACTAAATATTAAATTTTTTTACAGATAACTGAGTAAAATATTTGTAAGAATTTCTTTATTGAAGTATTTATTTGTGATATATATATATATATATATATACATATAGTAATTATATTTATGTATCAATAAATTAAAAATATAAATTCTAAATAATTATAAAAATATGATTTTCAAAATAAAATTTGAATTAATACTAAAAATTTAAATAAATTGAATTACTATATTATATTACTCATAATTTTTGTTAGCGATTAACATTAAATAATTAATTAATAATAAATTGTATTGTGACAGTAAATAAAAACAACAAAAATTAAAATTATTATATTAATGAATTACGAAAATTAAAAAGATAAATTATAAACTGAAACTGAAAATTTAACCGACCAAAATTTTTTAATAAATTCAAAAATAAAAATCATAATATAAGCAATATGTAAGTGTTAAACTGTCTATGATCTTTTCTTAAAGACCCGCAAAGTCAAGGACGGAATCATCTAAGGCCAAGAATCACTTGACTCAACAGTAAATACTATCCATTGAAAAGTTAAACGCAGTTGCAACTAACCCACGACTGGCCCTAAATATCATAAGCCATTACTCGTTAGCCACTTTTTCGTTCTTGTCCATCTCAATTCGGTGTTCCTTCCTTAGAAAGAAACCAAGTATCCCTATCCGCTTACTGAATCTTGCCGGACCTTTTTCTGATCATCAGAATGCAGTATCTATGCCTTCTAAGAGACTATTCCATAGTCATCCTATTTCTTTCTGTGTTCAGCCTAACCCATTTCTCTGACGCAACTGACCCGCCTCTTTATCATGTCTGCGATAACAGCAATAATTTTACCACAGTCAGCACTTATTATAAAAATCGAGATAACCTTCTCTTTACTCTCCTTAAGACAAAGAGTTCTATCGACGGGAATGGTTTTCACCGAGCATCCACCGGACAAGCACCGGACATTGTGTACGGTATGTTTCTCTGCCGCGGCGACGTTAACGACTCCGATTGCACGAACTGCGTCACCGATGGTGTCCTATCCATAGTCCAAGTTTGTCAGCTCCAGAAAACTGCCATAGTATGGTACGATAAATGCCTCCTTCAATACTCAGACGAGGACTTCACGTCCATTGCCACTGATCCTGCCATATACATTTCGATACCAAACGTCACACAAGACCCAAAGGGCATTACAATTTTAGCGGCCCGCACCATCAGCGAAGCGGCGACCAAGGCTGCCAATGATGACTACCAAAGATTTGGAAATAAACTTGTGAACTTAAATGAATCTGTAGATCTATACAGCATCGCGCAGTGTACACCGGATTTAAATGCCTCGGAATGTAATCATTGTCTCGGTATTATTAGTTGGCAGTTGCCTAATTGTTGTTATGGGAAGAGTGGAGGAGGAGTGTTGACTCCAAGCTGTAACTTCAGGTTTGAACTAAATTCTTCCCTGGGTCATCCTCCGTATGATAAGGTTGAGGCCAAGCTTTCTTTCACTCCGCCTCCGCCTTCCCCTCCGCCTCCGCCTCCGCCTCCGCCTCCCCTTCCGCCTCCACCACCATCAAAAGGTACAAACACAACCTGATCATCTTTTTTTACATGCCATTTTTTCCCCCTTTTAACTATATCGATATCGAGCATTTAGCCAGCTCGTTCGAAAAGGCACGTACATATAAAAACTGAAAATTAACCCAAAAAGAAAGACACAATTCAATTGGCATAAAATTATCAAAATAATGATTCTTAATTATTATTTTTAAATAATTGTCCAATTAAAATCAAGAATTAGATTTTAAGAGTTAACTAAAAATCATTATTTTAGTAGGATTCAAAATCATCCTAATGTTCTTTCGAATCATTCTTATATATCATTGTACCTATTAGAATAGATAGTTACTATGATTAATATTAATTAAATTACTAGTATAAATTAGAAAACATTAACTATACTAATTATGAAATAAATTTATATAATAATTCTTTAATTTTTTTTATTTTTTTAAAAAATGAAGTAATTTATAGATGAAATTAAATCAACATTACAATAAGTTTAAGGCTGAACGTCTAATCTTTGAAAGGGAACTAAATACAAGTAGCTAAGCTAAAGAAATTGTTAGCCAAAGAAAGTAACATATGCCTTACTATAAAACATAAAAATTACAAGCCCCACATTCTTTTCATATTCATAGACAAAGATTCCTACATATGTTTTGCATATATGCAAGCTCTGATAAAGTTGATGACTCTATCCACAAGTAGGTATTTCTCTACCTTTTTATCAGTAAATCGTCGACTATTTCATTCCTTCCATATGGTGTATATGACAGTTGTAAATGTTGCTTTAAAGAGAATACATTGAGTTTCCTTTTCTCTGAGTTAGTAATGACTCAATTCAATGTTTGCTCCCAATTATATCCAGAAAAATTATGAGGTAGCATATGCAAGATTTTACTCCAAATTGCCAGCATTGGAAAAATAAACGGTTCCTGTCTTCAACAGCAATATTATAAACTAAACAAGTTGTGTTAGAATTGTCGTACCATTGACTCTTAGTTTGAAGTTTATTCTTGATTGCAAACTAAGTAATGAAAGAAGCCTTGGGACTAACAATGTTTCTCTATAAAAGATTGAACCAAGGCACATTAGCCATTTCCTCTATAAATAGTTGATAACAAGAGTTGTTAGAAAAAGTACCATTCCGATTTAAAGATTAGAAAATGAGATCGACAATTTGTAGACCATTAAGCAATGGAAGGTAGTTCATTAGAATAAGGAATCCCCTAAAACCTGCATGCCATTCACCATTCAAAATCAGAGAAGAAACTTTAGAGTTCAAAGGCAATCTATATCTTATATGTTATAATTCGGGTCTATGGACTAGTGGTCTAATGTCTAGCCAATTGTCATACCAAATCTAAGTCCTATCCCCATTCCCAATACAATGTTGTATATAGGGATAAATGAACTGCTTCAAAGCCATCATTTACTTAAGGAAAGGAGAACTAGCTCCTGAGCAATCTAACTGCCAGAAATTTGTCTGTTTCAAGTAGTTTTATAAATCCATTGGATCTATAGTGTATTTCGATTAGTGTATAGTCTCTATAGCCTCTTGCACATCAATACCCTTTGCAATGTAGTAATATAAACTATACCCAGCCCTCCTTTCTTTTGTGAGACAATAACATCACTCCATTTAATTCTAGCTTTCTTAGAGTTATCAATTGTACCAGACGATAAGAAGGAGTTCATAATTCTATCCATCTCCTTGATAGCTTTCTGAGGTAACGTTGTATGTGCTGTCTAATGAATATGTAAACTACTAAGAATCGAAATGATAAGAGTTAATCTAGCAGCATAGGATAAGAACCTATTTTGCCATGCCAGAACTCTAGAGTTCAGTCTTTCAATAATGGGAACACAATCTTGGTATTTAGGCTTGGAAGCTGTAATAGGGATACCCAAATAAGTGAAGGTATAGTAGAGCGAGTCTTTTTAGCTCATCTGAATTTCATACATCTGCAAAGAGAAAGAGATTACTTTAGCTAGGGTTAAACTTGAGGTCGAATCATTGAATAAATAAGTTGAGAGCATGCATCATAATATTAATAGAGTAGACATCATCTTCACACAGAAGTAAAAAGATCATCCGCGTATGTAATATTGGGTAAGATTGGTTGCTTTACAAAGATGACTATATTTGAATCCCCTTTGGATGCTATGAGCTTACTTAATTAAAGGCAAATACCTTCACATACTGATATGAATTTTTATGATTGAAATTCTAAATTTTTTTAGCTTACTTTAGTATCTTGTCCATTAGTCCTTATATATAGGAAGATACAGATGATTTTTGAGAGAAAAGACCTAGAAATTAGAGAGATTCCTGTTGAATTTTGTTACGAGATATTTGTGATGTGGCTAACTGAGAGATTGGGGATCAAGAACAAATTATTGAGAGGAGATAGAATACAGAAGAAGAAGATATAGAAATTTTTAGAGAGAGAAAATCAGTTAAACTGTTAATTCGATGCTTTCTTCTTTCTGACTCCAATGATTATATTAACGACTATAATAACTGTTGTTGGCTATCCAATCATTACGTAATAAATGTCTTCTATACACGACAACATTTGGAGCATTTACGTATTATTACAATACTACCTCATTTACATTCAAATATTCACTGTTCAGCTACCGAGCTCCTATCATCTCTCTGCTCATCAAGAATCTTGTCCACAAGGTTTACATCTAGAACACGTTGTTGAATATCATCAAAAACTCCCAAGAGACTTCATTGTCCTTAGAAGAAGACCATTACACTAATATCTATACAATTGGTTGATTATTACGATTCACCAATTTGTGATCAAGAATAACAATTAGTATATGAAGTGCTAAATATAGAGATAGAGGTAACACTGGCAATGATATTTCAGAATCAATGACTCGACATTTCAGTTGTGAAATATGGAAGGTAGGATGAATCCCACTATCTACAGGTAAATCAAGTTTAGATGCCACTAATCATATATTACAAATGATCTTAAAGGGACCATAAAACAAAGTCACCTACTTCTATGATAGATGCTTTTTAATACTCTGTTGACAATAAGGTTGTAACTTCATATAGTCATAATCTCCAATAGAGAATGTTCTTTCAATATGATGGTGGTCAACAAATTGCTTCATATGGTTTTGTGCTCGTTATAAATGAAATATGTAGAATATTGATCATAACTTCCTTATTAAATAAAAGAGTCACTTGCTAAATATGGACTATATATAGAAGGCAGAAAACCATAAACATCTTAGAAAGGAGCAAAATTAGTAGTCGAATGAAAAGTAGTATTGTACCATCATGCTACTAAGGATAACCATCTACTCCAATTAATTGGACAATCTAAAGATATAGAATGAAGATAAGTTTTAGGAGTGTAATTGAGAACCTCTGTTTATTTGTCCTATTAAGAATATTAAGCAGTAAAAAATTAAAGCTTAACTCTTTGGATATGAAACAACTTTTTCCAAAATACACTTGTAAGATCACATCTTTGTCACTAATAATCGTCTGTAGCATACCATACAAATTGAAAATATGATCCTTAAAAATTTTGGCAACCTTTTCCATAGTATAAGGATTATGTAGAGGAAGAAAATGAGCATATTTGTTCATCCTATCAACAATTAAGAAAATCACTAAACATCCCTTTGACGATGACAAACCTTTAATGAAATCCATGCTAATATCAGTCCATAAATGTTAAGGAATATGTAAAGGCTGAGGTTACCTAGGTGAACCAGTGGTGTCATTTTTATTCCTTTTTCAAACGTTGCATTTACATACAAACTCTCTATCATCTCTTTTTAAAATTCGCCTTAAAAAACCAACATTTTTTAATTTCCCGACTAACCAGAATGTCCTGCATGAGCAATTGCATGTGATAGATCAATTAATTTAAGATGAAAAGGTGTTGAGTTTCAAACCACTAAACACCCCTTCCATCGTAAAACATCATAAGTCCATCTATAAATCATTCCTTTACACTCAACTTGTTGAATCTGATAAATTAATTTATGAAGAGTTGTATCCTATTGTCAACCATCTTTGATTTCTGAGAGTAACCATGTGCTTACTTATTAAATGGAATTTGCAGTAGAGTTGTCTATTCCCTTTTTATACTTAATAGAAAAATCAAAACCCAATTATCAATTTTGTTGAAAAGGAATTGTAATTTTATGATCTATCAAGTATTTCAAAATTTGATGATTTGTCTGCTCTATGAAATGTCTTCCAATTAAGTAATGAAACCATTGTTTCACTGCCATGAAAGCTAAAAACTCCTTTTCATAAATGGAGAGGTGTTTTTATTTTTTGGATAGCATTTTGATAATGAATGGTATAGGATGATTTTCTTGCATGAGTACTGCTCCTATTCCCTCTCCACTCGTACTACCTTCTACCATAAATTCTTTCACAAAATCAGGAAGAGCCAGCACAGAAGTCATTGTCAATGCATGCTTCAAAGCTGAGAATGCAATTGATGCCTCATCTATCCAATGAAATGAATCTCTCTTTAACAAATTGATTAAAGGCTTGCTCATCTACCCATAAGCCCTAATAAATCTTCTACAATAACCACATAGGCCCAAAAATCCTCTGAGTTTTTATAGTTTTATGGTTTTGGCCAAGCGGACACTATTTAAATTTTCTATGGATCTGTTGATAAACCATTATTGCTTAGGATATGTCATAGATATTGCACTTGAGGAACCCGAAATAAACACTTAGACAATTTCACGTACAATCATTGTTCTCTTAAAGTCTCTAACACTAATTGGAGATGCTTCAAATGCAATTCAAAGGATCAACTATATGTCAAACTATCATCAAGAAACATATGTACGAACGTTTGCAAATACACTATGAAGATTTTATTAATTAAGCTTTGAAATATAGTTGGCGCATTCGTCAACCCAAAAGGTGTTATAAGAAATTCATAATGTCCTTCATGAGTACTAAAAGTTGTTTTGTAAATGTCATCTTCATGTACTCATATTTGATGCTAACACGCTCTAAGATCCAGCTTAGAAAAGAATTATGTGCCAGCTCATCAAACAATCCTTCCTCCAAAGGAATAGGAAATTTGTAATTGACACAAAAATGCCACAATCCATCCTTTTTCTTGATCAAAATCACTGGAGCTAAGAAGGGACTGATGCTATGTCTAATGATACCCTGTTGCAATGCATCCTCCACCAATTTTTCCATAATGCATTTTTGTACTCTGGAGTAGTTGTAAGGCTGAAGATTTACATCCTCTGTCCCCTTCTTCAGTGGTATTCTATGATCATAGAATCTAGATGGAGGCAATCCTCTCGAATCTTCAAAAACATCATTGAAATTCTTATAGCTATTCATGGAATTCACTAAGTAGGTTTGTGACGTCCGCTTCCACCTGTAAAGTTCTCAATTCTGTCTGTAGTTCAATCTTTCTTTTAATATAACCTTTTGATGCACTACCATTAAATGAAAAATAATATCCTTGTCCTTCCACACTCTTACTAATTTTTTCTCAGTTATTTCCACTAAATTTATATATCCTTCACTTTTCAAGTCCATCTCCTTAACATAGCAGATCTTCATATAGTTCTTTTTTGCTAATTAAACACTATGTCATTCAGTATAGATAACCATTGAACCTCCAACACCATAATAGTCCCACCTATATCAATGACCAAAACATTTGTGCAAAATTATTTTTTGCCTATTTTCCACTTAAGATTTTAACATATATGGGTGCATCTTAAGTTTATTCTTCCTCCTACCATAATTTTCAATTCCTTCACCTGCTATAATTCCTTACCAAATCTAGATGTTAAATTTTTATCCACAAAATAATGCATACTTCTCCCATCCATCAACATATGAATAAAATTTTCTTCTATCATACCTTGCACGTTAATCTATTAATATTTCACTATAATCACCCTAGATATGGCTTACAACGATATTCTTGGGAACTCCTCTTCTTCAACTTCCTTAACCTCCCCATTCTCCAACTCTTCCTCTATTACAAACATTTGCAACATTTTATTCTTGCATTTATAACCAAGGATGCATTTTTCTTCAAACTAGAAGCACAACCCTTGGCTTTGTGCTCATCCAATTCTCTACTAAAAGTGGTCTTGCTCCATTTCAATAGTTTTTTTTGCCTTATGATTTCCTTGAACAGGAGTAGGCAACAAGCATTGTGAAGATTTTAGCATGTTTAGTGAGTTTCTGGCATAATTTGAACCTCTCTCAATGAACCTTCCCATCATCCCAAAATGAACCACCAGCATTTCATGTTTCCTCGCCAACTTATATGATTGTTGAAGAATTAGGGATTCCATAACTTCACTAGATATTCAATCTCTACTAACCAAATATCTGGCATCACTAATTTTTGTGATAGCATGTCAAACTTTGTAAAATACTCCTTCACTATTCTTCTTTGCCTCAATTCCTTTAGTTCCCCCATCAGGTCTTCAAAAGCTACTTCTCCAAATCTCTATTCTAATGCAATAGATACTCGCCCCAATTAGGAGGATCTTATGTTAATCTATTCCTCACATAAAACTCTTGCCAAGCTAAACTTCACCCTCCAAGTACATTGTAACTAAACTTTAATTCCTCTAGTGTCTGGTCTAACATAAAAAATTGCTAATATTTAAACACCTATGCTTGTAGATTTTCACCTTTAAACATCGGCAACTCAATCTTACTACACCGCATAAGAATGGTGTAATGTCCCTCATAGTTACCGTCTCCATTTCTAGCTTTAGGAACCCTCTGATCAACATTTTCTCATACGCCATTGTCATCACTATTTTTTTGATATAGTTGAGTGATCCACTCCTTCAATTCTTGAATGCTTCGTTCATGTCCTATCTCTAGCTCTTTCATCTGATTTCGCATACCTTCCTCCCCTCACCTCCATTTTTTACCTCTGGTTACTTCTGCCATGTTGACATCTGCTATAGTCTAGGATCTCAACTCTGATACCAATTTATTTTATAAGATATTTGTGATGTAGCTAATTGAGAGATTAAGGATTAAGAACAAACTACTGAGAAGAGATAGAAATAGAAGAAGAAGAGATAGAAATGTTTAGAAAGAGAAAATCAGTTAACTGTTAATTCGTTGTTTTCCCCTTTCTGCGTCCAATGATTATATTAATGACTATAATAACCATTGGTGGCTATCCAATCATTGCGTAACAAACATCCTATATACATGACAACATTTTGAGCATTTATGTATTATTACAGTACTACGACGTTTACATTCACGTATTCACTCTTCAGCTACCGAGCTCCTATCAAATTTAGACCTAAAACAATGGAAAGTGTCA
>JAOSBO010000210.1:41142003-41157721 GCA_027563915.1 Erythroxylum rotundifolium
AAGAAAATCTTTTAGGGTTGTTGCCTAGAATTTGTAATCTGAGGTGCCCATTGAACGTGCAGGTGGAGAACGTAACTTTTCGTTAATTATAATCATAACCCCAACAATATCAGCCACAATTATCCTTGGCACCATGCTTTTGCACATTTGCTCGAGTCTTCGTAGAAGCAGAGCAAGGAGGAGGTTTGAAGCCGTGCTGGAAGGTAACTGTGAAGATATAAATTTTCGCTACATGCCTTTCTCCCCGTCTGGTGTGCTTATCGTCTGCTAGTTTGAATTTTGTAGTTGAACATGAAATCACAAACGTGGAGTCCTTGCATTTTAAATTTAGTTTCATAGAAGAGGCCACAAATAAGTTCTCTTTAGCTAACAAGCTAGGAAGAGGTGGATTCGGTGAAGTATACAAGGTGAGATTTATCACTTGAAATTTCTTAATATCACGATTTACCAACTCTCCAACTTTTAATGTAATTAATTTCCCAGGGTACACTTCTTAGTGGACAAGAAATAGCTGTGAAGAGGCTGTCAAGAAACTCTGCACAAGGAACAGAAGAATTTAAGAATGAGGTCCTGTTGCTAGCCAAGCTTCA
Organism: Erythroxylum rotundifolium; assembly: GCA_027563915.1. Lineage (NCBI taxonomy): Eukaryota > Viridiplantae > Streptophyta > Magnoliopsida > Malpighiales > Erythroxylaceae > Erythroxylum > Erythroxylum rotundifolium. The sequence continues at coordinate 41,142,594 of JAOSBO010000210.1, forward strand.
GCACAGAAACCTTGTGAGGCTGCTAGGGTTTTGCTTGGAAAGGGAGGAAAAGATACTCATCTATGAATACGTACCCAACAGAAGCCTCGATTTCTTCCTATTCGGTAAATCTTCTCTGGCTTTTTAAAGTCATCTTAATATCGTTGTTATAAATGCACTAATTTATTTAACAGTTAATTACATGACCGACTTTTATTATTATCTTAATTAATATAAAATAAATTATTCTTACACAATAATAAATAATTCATGATATATATGAAAAAGTAATTTAATCTACATCAACTAGAATGACTATAAAAAACCAAAATTATAGTCTAGATGACAAATAGTTAGACTAGTAGGTGTAATTACCCATTTAGCTTATCATTAATTTGTTAATTATACACCAAGAATTTTACACATATTTATATATTAATCCCCACATTTTTACATTAGATGATATGGACCCTAAAAAAAAAATAGATTGCTTGAATTAACTTCTTAAATTTTATAATAGAGATATGTATATAATTATTTACTGCAATACATGTATATCTACATATTCATATGCATTTGTAATTATATATTGCACATGGTGCATAATCCAAATTTCTATGTGCTCACATTACAAAGCACTAATCATATAAAAATCTCTATAAACAATTCTTTATGTGCCCAAAAGAAAAGATATGTCATCTAAACCGATTCAGTCCACTAGGTTCACTAACATAAGGATCGAGAGGGCAATCCTTACTATTTTGCAACCAAACTCACAATGATCTAATGTATCAATTCAACTAAATGCTATAGATCAAGTCTAAATGTGTTGCATGAAAAGTACATGAAATGTGATCTACACATGCATATTTTCATTTGATCCAACTTTAACCAATTGAGATCAAATTTCAGAGTAAATTGTAGAAAAATAAAAAAGAGTATAGTATTAAGCACAAAGAACATAACATAAACTCCCAAAAAATCAAATGGCATCAAATGCAAAAATGCCTATATGAGTGATATGTTCAAGAAAGGCTGTGGCGTCAATATACCTTAGTGAGTGGATCCACAATCATGGAATTTCTTCCTATAAGCTCAATATTGACAGAACTACTATGAACTCTTTCTTTCACAATAAGGAACTTAACGTCTATTTGTTTAGATATAGAAAAGCTCCTATTGCTATTAGACACAAGACTGCTACTTTAATGTCACATCTAAAAAATTTAGCCTCCATAGTGTAAGTTGTAATGAGTTTTAGCTTGGCACTCTTTTAAGAAATTACACTTTTGACTAACAAAAATATATAACTAGATGTTGATTTATGATTATCTTGGCATCCAGTAAAGTCAGAATCAGAAAAGCCAATGATCTCAAGTTTGTCTCTCCTCTTATATGTGAGCATATAATCCTTAGTGTTTTGCAAAATATTTGGCGACTTTTTTTGTTGCTACCTAATATTTTCTTCCTGGATTGCTTTGGTATTTGTTAAGCATTCTAACAACATATGTAAGGTCAGGATCAGTGTAGACGTATGCATATGTCAAACTACCTACCATCGAAGCGTAAGGCATATCTTGCATATAAATTTGGAATCTATTTCATTCTCTGGACACTGCTTTAAACTAAATTTATCTCCTTTAGACACAGAGATATCATGAGGTATATAATTTTGTTTGCCAAATCGAAGTTGAAAAACTGAAAGGATGTGATTTTGCAAAATTTTGGTTTTGTCGTAGTTGCTCTAAACTGTATCTGTCAATTGCCTAATATAAAGCAATTGTTAATTTTTCAACACAAACGAAAACAGAAAAATTAAACATGAAATAAATAAATCAATACTTGAGATTAGGTAGCGTAGTTTGGCACACCTTGTCTAAATCTACGGGGCCCTCGCCCAGCTTAATCATTTTCATCAAAGAGCAATCATTTTATACAAGACTTTACTAGGCCGACACCACTCAACCCTTGACACTATCTACTCGTTCTCATACCCTCTGAAAGTATTTCATTCCCAATAACACGAATAGATTGTGTTAACCTCAATAGAAGATTTTCACAACAATTTTTAATAATAAAGATGATAATTGAATAACTCAAGTGATTGAAACAATAAAAACATAAACAATGACAATACTTGAGATATAAAACCACTCCCCTAACAATATAGCTTCATCAAAGAAAGAATAGGAAGTTATCTACCAAGAAATCTACTATGAACCTTCGATATTGTCATTGAAACATCCCATGCATAATAGCCACAAAAACTCAAAGAAACAACAAACGTTTCATCACCGAAACATTAAAACAATGGAGCTGCAAAAACATACGAAAACTACTAAAGTTCTTCACCACCAAAACAAGAACAAAGATAACTTGTAATAATCACATAACCTAAGGGAAAATGTAGCTACTAAATGTGGATAGAATCCTTGTAAAATCAGGCAATAGGTAGAGAAAATACCGTTGTCCTATATATAGGTGAAAATACCATAAATCTCTAACTGCCTTAGATAGATAAGATTACCAAAATGGGCTGTCAAGAAGAGTCCAAAAATCTACATCTTATTTTAATCAAGATATGGTAATTTTATGCCAATTAAATCCTATCATGACTAGGATTTTATCCCAAATAAACTTTATCTTCAAAAAATCCCAAATAATTTAGAATACTCATCATAATGAAATTCCACAAATAACCAAAGATGTCTAATTACAAATAATACTCAAAATAAATTAATTAAGATATCTTAACGTATATCTAACAATTTCTCCCTTTTTGGCATTATTTTTCACATATTAAAACTCTCCCTTAAGAAGATAATTGGACATATATCATCAAGTGCGCATAACATATAGTAACTCTCCCTTAATCAAACATCAAGTTCCAAATAACTTTCAAATGACATCAAGTACACGTAACACAAGTTCGTTAAGTTCAAATACGTAATAATAAAATAACCAAAGCAATAATAGTCCCAAATAAACAAAACAACCAACAATCATCATCCGTTCTCCCCCTTGGGATAAAAAGATGCCAAGAAGAAGAATGTCGTCAATATGATCAATCTCAGGAAATAAGGAGGCATAAAAATTAGCAGTAGGTGCAACGGAAGAATCATAAGCACGTAGTACAGCAGCAGAAAGTCAAGATGACAACTTACCACCAGTCAAAACACTAGCCAACATATCATTCATCCACATACGACTAATTAAATTCATAAATCCTAAAAAAAATTCAATGAATTATAATAAAACTTAATCAATCTCCCCCTCACATCAACCATATGAAAGCATAAAGCTATATCATCCGACACTCTCTTATCCAAATTAAAATAAAAATTTCACACCAATTCAGCACCAAAATGCTATGGCAATAAGGAAGCATGAAATGAATTCCCCTCAATCAAAAAAACATCCAAATCAAATTCTTTATACTCAGATAAATTTATAAGATGATTAGGAACAATCACGGTTGAAGCAAGAGTATTCCATCATTGTTAGGTTGAGTGGGTCGACCACTAATAAATAAAGTCTTTATCTGAGTCGTGATTGCATCACCATTGTCAATAAGGGAATTTGCAAAAGAAACCTTTGTAGGTCTCTCAACTCCAAATAAAACATCTCTCTTCTGAAGACGCTTAAAAGTATCCTTGGCATCTAAATGATAAGAAAATTCCAAAAAGGCAAATCCACGATTCATTGCAAAATGCAAATCCTTCATTTTTCTTGGTTTAGGGGTTCATCATGAACATAACTTTTTTAACCTCACCAACTCAATTGAAAACTCTCCACAGATCATCCTTAGTAGCATCCTTATCTAAACCGCTAACTATAATATCTGCACAAATATCAAACCCCAGTGAAAGTGCATTGCCCAAACTCATTGTAGAGAGAAACCAAGATAAAACTTGGAAAACCTAAATCGTAGAAAATTCGAATCTTCCTATAGATCTCCAACCAAGCATCAACATTTTCTTGACATAACTCCATACATCAAAATCCAAAAGTAGAATTCTTAATTCATCAAGCAGAGCCTTATTTTTCACATCAAATTTACTATTCAATAGGTAAGGAAAAGCTAAACACATACTAATCACCTAACTGAATTGTCACATCAAATTTACTATTCAATAAGTAAGGAAAAGCTAAACACATACTAATCACCTAAACCTTAGAAAATCCAAAAATTAAAAACTCAAATAAGTCTAGACATTAACTCCTTTGAGCCCTCCTTTTTTTTAATAATCAACATCAATATACTTCAAAAATATAAAGCACGTGGTCTCTGTGACCCTTGAAAAAATTCAAACCTGGCCTTATTCCTCGTGACATTAACTCCATCATTAGATGTCTGGTTGGTTCCTCTCTCATAAGCAACCAACTAGTCTTTTGTTTGAACAATTTCTTTACCAACAACAACTAACTGCGATTCTGGGCAGTTTTTATTTTTTTGCTTCTTTGCATCTTCGTGCTGGTTCATAAAGATGGTTTTGAAGATTTTCCTCTATCACTTTATTCATCATTTTGTGCCATTGAGTCAGATTATCATATGTGACTGAATTGCAAGAAGTAATAGCCTACAACATGTAGCAATTTTTTGCCACTCACAAAACATTCTCTTTGTTCAGTTAATGCCTTATATTCATCAATGGTGAATTTAACCAATAATTCATCATCTCAAAGTTGACTAATACTTACCAAGTTGGCTTTTAACCAATCAACGTGAAGCACATTTTTAAACTATGGTAGTCCATTCACGCAAAGAGTCCCTCTTCCAATAACTGTGGCCTTGTTTCTATCTCTAAAAGTAACTTGGCCATTCATAAAACTTTGATAATCCATCAAGTAGCTTCTTTTACCTGTCATATGACTTAAATACCCACTGTCAAAATACTATCTATAGTGAGAACTGCCAGGCATTGATTTAACAACCACATGTGCTTGTAGTTGGTTCTTTCTAACCCAAATCTCCTTTTGTGGCTTCTCCTACTGAAATTTCTTCCAAGAACATTTGAATTTTCTGTTTTGAACATTATGGAATAACATTTGTTGTAGCTTGTAATAATTTGGCCTTATGTGACCCTTTACGCCACAAAAGTGACATATAGGCATAAAATTTCTACTTATTTTTGATATTTCTCCTTACTTGATCTTGCCTCTTTGACAAATCTAACTTCCCCATTATGCACATCATTAAACTTGGAACATTCATCTTTATAGTCAACACCTTGAAAGTCCCTTTTTATTTTTACCAATTTCTAGTAATTGATCTAGTTTTTCAATAGCACCATCTTATTCCTTTTTTGGTATTGATCAACTTTATCTTTGTTTCATCAAGTTCATCTATTATTGATAACAAGTTCCTTTCTAAATCTTGAATGAAATCCTTCATGGTTGAATTCTCCTTATTTAGCTTCTCGTTTTGCTTACACATTTTCACCCATTTGGCACACATTAATTTATAGACCTTGTAGATGTCTTCCTTTTTGAATTTTAAGTTGTTGTCATCACTGTCACAATCTAAATTTGAGTTTAGAATTGAAAACATCTGTATTTTCATCATTAGTTTCTTCACTAGTTGCTATTAAGGAAGTAACTAGAATTTTGATGTTTAAAACAACCAATGCAGCTTAATTACTTATAATTTCTTCTTCGCTGCTGCACCAACTTTCAAATTCGTTTTCACTCCAAGTGCTAGTGTAAGACTTCCCTTCCCCTTCTAAGAGTGATAGCACATTCTGTTTGTATATGTCTAAAACCTTGACATTTATGACATTATATCTTCTTTGCTTTTGCTTATTGTTTGAAGTTATTACTGGATGAACTCCCACCATTCTCTCTAAACTCAAGTCTATCTTTATTCACCTTCTTTAGCCACTTGCTAAAATTTCTTATTAGTAACACCATATCATCATTTTTATCGAAGTTGTCTCTTGAATCATTCACGACTTTTCCAACCTAAACTAACAATGCCAATCCTTTATTTTTCTCTTATTTAACTCTTAAAAACTTCAAATCAAAGTTGGTAAGAATCCTAATTACCTTATCCAAAGATAATTCATTGATATCATGAGCTTCTTCAATGGCTGCAATTTTCGATATAAATTTAAGAGACAGTGATCTCAATGTCTTCTTAACAAGTTTCATATTTGATTTTTTTCCAAGTTGATGTGCTTGGTTAGCAATGCACACAATCTCTTATGGAAGTCTCCAAAATAGTATCACCTTCATCCATCTTCATCTTTTCAAATCTAGTAGCCAACATCTAAAGTTTTGAAGCTATTACAGATTTTGATCCCTCATGTATTATTTATAGGGTGTCCAATGCTTCCTTTTTCGATTCATAGGATAATATCATACTGAACCGTCCATCATCCATAACACTGAAAATTGCATGTATTCCTAGAGAGTTATCAAGTACTTCCTCTTCTTCAACCCTTGCCTATTTAGATCGATCTTTAGGTATCACTTTATTCTTTTCATCATTCGTCATTGGATGTGTCTAGCCATTCAAAACCGAATCCCATATTTTGGTTCCTTGTGTTTGAACAAATACTCTCATCCATGATTTTCAAGCAGAATAATTTGAACCATCTCTACAATGGTGGCCCGATCATTGATGTCTCTTCTCTTGTAGCTATAATTACGAAACACGAATCTACACTAACTTGATGTACCAAGTTCTGATTTCGCAACCTCTCTTTGAAACCAATTGAAAAATCTGAAAGGATGTGGTTTTGCAGTTGCTTTGAACTATATTTGTTGGTTGCTTGATATAAAGCAATTATGTTAGTAACTGTTAATGTTCCAGCACAAACGAAAATAGAAAAATTAAACATGAAATAAACAAATCAACACTAGAGATTAGGTAACATAGTTGAACACATCTAGCCTACATCTATAGAGCCCTGGCCCAGTTTAATCACTAAAGAGCAATAATTTTATATAAGGCTTTACTGAGTCGACACCACTCAACCCTTGACACTATCCACTCATTCTCACACCTGTGAAAGCATTTCAATCCCAATAACACGACTGCATCATGCTAACCTGAACAAAATATTTTCACAAAAAAGTTTTAAAATAAAGATGATAATTGAACAAATCAAGTGATTGAAACAATAAAGACATAAACAACGACAACAGTGAGCTAAAAAATGATAGGAAGTTATCCACTAAGAAATTTGTTGTGAACCTTCGACATTGTCACTAAAACATCCTACGCATAGCAGCCCTGAAATCTTAACAAAACAACAAACTTTTTATCACTGAAATGTTAAACTAATAGAGCTGCAAAAATACACTAAAATTGATAGAGTTTTTCACCACCAAAATAACAACAAAGACAACCCGAAAAAATTCACACAACTTAGTGGAAAACGCAGCTGCCAAATGTGGATAGAATAGCTTTAAAATCAAGCAATAAGCAGAGAAAATACAATTGTCCATTATATAGATGAAAATACTGAAAATCTCCAGCTGTCTTACATAGATGGGATTACCAAAATAGGTTGTCAAGAAGAGCCCAAAAATCTACATATTATCTTAATCAAGATATGGTGATTTTATTCCAATTAAATCCTATCATGACTAGGATTTTATCCCAAATAAACCTTATCTTCAAGGAATCCCACATAAGGTAGAATACTAGTCATAATGAAATTCCATAAATAACCAAAGATGTTCAATTACAAATAATGCTTAAAATAAATTAATTAAGATATCTTAACAGAAGAAATACCTTTTTGATGTATCCCTTATATGATAATCTTAGAATTTAATATGAACAATGACAATAAATTTGGATCCTTTCTACGAAGAACATTTTACCGAGATCTTTTATTTCTAATTGTTCTAAAAGAAATATCTTAGTTTCCCAAAGCAGTTCCACATCACTTCTGACAATTAAAATATCATCCACATATAGGACCAAGAAAATGAATATACTCCTACTGAACTCATAGTACACACAATGTTCAATAGTGTTCACGTCAAAGCCTGATAAGAGAACCACCTAATAAAGCTTTTGATATCATTGACGTGAAGCTTACTTGAGCCTACAGATGGATTTCTTAAGTTTACAAATTAATTAGCTAGTTTCCTTAAAAGCTAACCCTCCGATTATTTCATATAAATTATTTCTTTAATGTCTCCATTAAGAAAAGTTGTTTTTGCATCCATCTGATGTAGCTCAAGACTAAAATACAGCACAAGTGCCATAATAGTCCTAAAAGATTCTTTTGATGAAACTGAAGAGAAAATCTATTTATAATCAATGCCTTCCCTCTAAGTAATTTCTTTGGTGACAAGATGAGCCTTGTATGTCTCCACATTGCCTTATGAGTCCCTTTTGGTCTTCAAAATATATTTATAACTAATAGGTTTCACATATTAAGGTAATGGAACAATGATCCCAAACGTTATTGTCTCTCATAGACTGCATTTTCTTACTTATAAAATTAATCCGCTTATGAGAGTTAGAATTTTTAATTGCTTTATGAAAAGTGAGTAGATCATCTCCTGCTAAGTTAATATTTTGCTAATCTTTTTAGAGAAATAGAATATAATCATCCATAATTACATTTCTTGGTCCACTCGTGGATCTTCTTAAAAGAACTAGTTTTACTTGAATTTTAGTTTGTTGAGTTTGATCCTAATGCTCCTCATGAACAATGGATTGAGAAACAATTGGATGATTTTGATGGGTAGTAAGCTCAACATTGTCATGTATTTGTATCGAATGTTAAATCAAGTTAGGAATGAAAACTTGATCATAATCAACAACAATTGTAAGAAGAGGAACAGTGATTGACTGCTCTTTAAAGATAAAGTCATTATCCTTATCTTCCCCCCAAATTCAACATCCTCAAAGCATTGGACATTTCTCGTCTCAAAGAATATTCTTGTTTTTAGATCATGAAATTTAAATCCCATGATCTTTTAGAGTATCATACAAAATAAGTACTATCGGTTCTTGCATCCAGTTTCTTTTCATTTGGCTTATAAAACCTTGCCTTAGTTGGGCATCCCTAGATGTGTAAAGCGTATCTTCCATTAGTATTCACCACCACAGTAAGATCTTATGGCCTTAATAGTTTTACCGAATTAATTTTCATATTCGATCTTAAATATCTTAAAGATGTCCAGTTCTTGATACTTCTTATAAATTAAATATAGGTGTCCATATCGAGAGTAATCGTCTATGAATGTGATAAAATATTTTTAACCATTATAAAGCTATAGGAAATAACCCACAAATATTTGTATGCATCAATGTTAAGACATCCTTAGCTCTCTCAGCTCCTATTTTTTCTTTTATTTGTAGTTTTGCCTTTTATATACTTAACACAAACATAATAATCTAATTCATCAAGTTTTTTAAGCATCCCTTTCAATATAAGTCTGTCAATTCTCTTTTTAGAGATATGACTCCAATGCTTATGCCATAATAGTACAAAATTTTCATTTAATAATTTATGTTTAACAACTTTGCTTTTAACAATATGGGACTCGCTCTATAAATTTACTATATGAAGTTAATAAATTTTGTCGTGATTAGATAAATTACTAATTTCAATAGACACAAGATTAAAATAAACATCACATTTGCTATTTTCAAATGAACAAACAATCCTTCTTTGCCTAGCACAAAAATTGAAACCAAAATTTGCCTAAAAGATGATACAATAAATTTGTTCTTTAATTTTAAATAGAAAATAGTACTTAATAATAATCGAAAAGTCCTCATGCCTAAAACTTCCACCATATTTCTAGCCCCCGTTTAGATGTACTTCTTACTACTAGGCCTTTGGTAGTTTAGACAACCCTGCATAGATATGCTTATGTAAATTGTAGCACCAGAATCCAACCACCAAGTATATCTTGGTATTAAAATCAAATTAAGTTTAGTGTTAATAAGAGGGAAAGGCCTACCTTTTTGTACTCACCAAGTGCGATATTTAGCATAGTTTTTCTTCATATAACATTGGTCTTTATAAAAGATTTCTTTTCCTTTAGTCCATCAAATGTATCCTTGTACTTCTATTGTGGTTCTGATACCGCAATCTCATTACCTTTTTGTTCTTACCACGTCTAAAAGATGTTAATGTAAACTCTTAGTCTTATGTTGTCTCATCCTATCTTCCATTTGCACCAAATGATAGATAAGCTTATTCAATGTCCATTTTTCCTTTTGAAAATTATAGCTCACGTCAAACTGATTGAATTGTGAAGGAAAAGATATTAACATAAAGTGAACGACCAAGTCTTCTAACAGCTCTATCTTTAGTGTTTTTAGTTTTTTAGCAAGGTGAAATATTTAAATTATGTACTCCCTTATGCTCCCATTGCCCTTATACCTTATAAAGATAAGTTTTTATAAAGCTGCATTTGTCTCTGCCTTATCGCTTTTGGCAAAACGCTTTTCAATGGTGTCAAGAAACCTTTTGGCATTCCTTTCTTCAAGTATAGTGTCCAGGAACATCCTAGAATAACGTTCTTCATGATCATAAAACTCACGTGGTTAAAAAGATCCCACCTCTCAAAAACTCTTTAATCCTCAATAAGGCTTTGATTTTTAAGAGGTGTACGACACGTCTCTCTTAATGCAAGGTCCAAATCTATATATCCTAAGACCATATGGGTAACTCCTTCTCTCATCAAGATGATCTATCTAAAATTACAAGGGAATACTTTACATAGCTTATGGGCATTGAAGCAAGCTACAATGATACTTATCATATTCGCACTCTCTTTGATAGTCCCCTTTCAGAAGAGCTCAAGGAATCAATCTCTGCTATGTTCACTAGCTTAGAGGTTAGGAAGACCTTATTTAATTTACATCCCTCTAAGGCTCCTGGTCCTGATGGATTTACAGTACGGTTTTTTAGAAAACTTGGTTGATTACTGGTAACCTATTTACTGAAGTTGTCTTGGAGTGTTTATCATCTTGCAAAATGTTGAACGAGATAAATCACACATATATTTGCCTCGTTCCCAATAGGTTAAAGCCGCATACGTTGGCAGATTACAGATCTATCTCGTGTTGTAACATAATATACAAGGTAATTGCCAAACTCCTTGCTAACTGTTTGAACACTGCTTTATTCACAATAATAAATTAGAATCAGGGTGCATTTATACAAGGAAGATCTATAAGGGATAACATCCTACTTATGTTTAAGATCTTAAAAGATTATAATTCTAGAAGGAATATCAAAACTTGCTACTGGAAGATGGATTTTTATATGGCTTTTGATACAATTAACTGGAAGTTCATACAAATTTATTTGGAGGCTCTCGAATTCCTAGCTAGGTTTATTGATTGGATTTTAACATGCTTGCAAACTGCTTCTATCAGCATTATTGTGAACAATATTCCCACCATGCCAATATCTTGTGCTAAAGGTATTAGACAAGGTGATCCTCTTGCCCCTTATTTATTTACTCTAGTTATGGAAGGCCTTTCTTGCCTCATCAACAAGGTTATCGACCTTAATGGTAAGTTTCGTTACCATAATAAATGTAATGATTCCAAGCTCACCCTCTTGATGTTTGCTAATGAATTAATTCTTCTCTTAGGGGCATACACACATTTAGTGCAGTTACTCAAAGAACTTCTTATGAAGTTTTCCAAATGGTCTGGTCTAGTGCTGAATGTCAATAAAAGTTTGTACTGCTATAAAGATGTAAAGAACCCTATGGAACTATCCAAGATTATTGAACTCTCACTTCATGATCTTCCTTTTAAGTATTTAGGAGTCCCCATTTCGTATGCAAAGCCCAAGTCTTCAGATTGTATTTCTTTGTATTACTCTAAAGATGTAAGGAACCTTATGGAACTATCCAAGATTATTGAACTCTCACTTCATGATCTTTCTTTTAAGTATTTAGGAGTTCCCATTTCGTATGCAAATCCAAAGTATTCAGATTGTATTTCAATGAAAGGATTAAAGCTTGAATTCACACTTGGCATAATAGGTTCTTGTCTATTATTGCAAGGGTTACTTTGATGATCTTTGTGCTAGGAAACCTTTATATCTACTGGATATCTCATATCATTCTTCCCAAGAAAGTCATTAAAGAGATTGATAGCATCATGAAAGCTTTCTTATGGTCTAGTTTGACAACTCAAATAAAGTTAAAAATAAAATGGAGTGAGGTGACTATTCCTAAGAAGCAAAGAGGAATGGGATTTATCCCTATATCTCTCATGCAAAAAGTGCTTATTTGCAGAAGGATTTGGAGGCTCTTTGATGACAAACATGCTATCTAGGTCAAACAGCTACATGAAACATATCTCAGTAATGAAAGCTTTTGGCAATTGTCTACCTCAAAGGAGTACTCTTGGTTTTTCTTGCAAATGTTAAGCTTGAGACAGGTTGTTTTTCCTTTGATTAAGCATATGTCAGGCAACTTAGATACTATTTACTTATGGTTCGATAATTGGATAGATTATAGTCCTCTCATACAAAGGATGACATTATCCATACTTATAAACAAGATTCCTTTTCACTCCAAAGCTTCTTCCTTGATGAATCAAATGCAATGGGAGGGCAATTTTAAAGTGTTCAACTTACTAGTTGATCTTCTCCCTCAGATCATTGATACACACAAGCATGATTTTGTAACTTGGATCCCAAATGCCTCAGGTAAGTTCATTAATAAGTCTTATTATAGGGCTCTATAAGAAGTTTTAGGCAAAGTTCCTTGGTACAATCTCCTTTGGAAACATTCCTTTAGTTATAAAGCCTCTATTTTCACTTGGCTGGTTATCAAAAACAAGATTTGTATAAAAAATAGATGGTTTTATTATTATGACCCTCTTTGTATGCTTTGTAAAGAGTTGGAAGAAGATAGAGAACACATATTCTTTCAATGCAAATGCTCTAACGAGATATGTAGTAGAGTTTTACATTTGTTGTCTGATGCTTTTGTTAATTATGATTGGTCATGATCTCTCAACTAGATCATTTATATTGCCCAATTGCGATTGCAAATGCCCCTATTTACAAAAATGCCTTTACTACCATGATTTATTCTATTTTGAAGGAAATAAACAAGCATATTTACAAGAATAAGGAAGTACCCAAATACAACTTAGCTGATGATATCGTAAATTAAATTTGAGCCTTACAATAGCAAAATCTGATCAACATGACTTATCCACATGAATGAAGTCCAGATCGAATTTGTAGTGCTTTATGTTACATTTCATTTGTTTTTGTAAACTATCTTGGCTTAAGCTTTTAATTTTTGTTTTGTAATTTTACTTATGGTGAACTCATTGTAATGTTGAGATAGATTTGCTATAGTTAATATAATAATTATTCAAATTGCAAAAAATTCAAGCTTGATTAAAATATTTTTGCTATCTTCAACCCATTCTTTATGTGAGACTTATTAGGTTCCTAAATATGTTGGCAATGGATACAAATTATAACCCTAAATCATATTTAGGATTAGATAAATTAAACTCCTTTAATTTATCTTTAATTCTCTAATTAGGCAATTTGCATCCATAGATCAAGATTGGCATCTAGCAATATATTATGACCACCGAAATATTTAGGAATGTAAAAGTGGCTTTGACTAACCTTTTCGTGCACGATTTTTTTGTATAATTCAATTCTTTGATCATACAATGTTCCAGTTAGACTAGATTATGAAATTAATGTCTACTCTATTTTTGAGTCTAATCATATTAGTTCTTTGTTATTAGCTATTGATTGAATTAGTGACATTTGTAAACTATTTTACAAAGCTTCATTTCACGTTGAAGAAGGATTTCTCGAATAAATACTAATCGAGAATAGCAGAATATTCTCCTTAATTACTTTAGGGTAATGAATTCTATTTTGATTATACAACTATCTCCATATAGTTCATATTACATCCAATGTTTACCGACTGAACTATTGATGATTAGAATAAGTCATAAGTAGTATCAAAACTTATCAATTCCTATACAAAATAACTTTAGAGATCTTAAGCCAAAGGATCACTTATACAATCATTATAATGAGAATTTCTATAGACATACAAGTAATGTTCCATGGATTTCTCATATATGGGGTTAGGTCAGAGAACTTGTTTTCTAACAAGGACCCACGCGTTTATTTAATTATCCTCATACTCTAGTCTAGGAGATTGACTACTTCCTTTATAAGAAAAAAAAAAAACGTGTGTTAGTCTTTTTACGTTTTATTGATGTCTATTATTAATAAAACAATGACTGGGAACAATTTAGGGATAATACATAAATACAATATAAATCTCATAATTATAATCTCATCATAATATTATTTGCAATGTATAATTATCCCATTGACTTTATCAAATATATCTAATTATGTATAAGATAAATAATGTCTTTTAATAATTTTCACTAAACTACAGCCGATCAATTGGCTGTAAGCCATAAACCAACATTTTTAACTCAAATGTTTATTTGAATAAAAATTATTATTGGAACTTCAAAATAATCATCACAAAGTTATATTGAAATAATTCTAGAATAAGATTGACACGATACCAGTTGATAAATACTTAAAAATAAATCTTGCCTAAAAGAGTATTTGAGAAAATGAAATATAGGGAAAGCGTACTTGAATCCATGAGCCAAAGGAGAGTTTTAACAAAAAGCTGAAGAATGTAATGTATTAAAAAAACGTTAGATAAAAATTGATGTCAAACTTAAGAAAAAAATTTATTTTCATACGTCAATTAGGGGCCACACCCATCAATAAAACCTAATGGGTGTATTACTACTTGAACTCATCATTAATTTGTTAATTACACTCCTAATTATATTCATATTTATATATTAATCTCCAAATTTTTATATCAGATGATATGGACCGTCAAATAAAGTTAGATGACTTTAATTGTCCTTAAATTTTACAACAAAAGTATGTATATAATTACTTACTGCGATCCATGTACGTATATATGTCTACATTCATTTGTAATTATATATTGCACATGGTGCATAGTCTAAAATTATTACACTAGAATCCTAACTCGAGTGCTTGGTCTCGTAAATATGAATGTACATAGACCCCTCTGTGAAGCCAAAATTAGATTGGACAATGCGGCACAAAATAATAGGAGGGATTGCCCGAGGAATCCTGTATCTTCACGAGGAC
>JAOSBO010000210.1:41157821-41169052 GCA_027563915.1 Erythroxylum rotundifolium
GCTTGGAAAGGGAGGAAAAGATACTCATCTATGAATACGTACCCAACAGAAGCCTCGATTTCTTCCTATTCGGTAAACCTTCTCTCGCTTTTTAAAGTCATCTTAATATCGCTGTTATAAATGCACTAATTTACTTAACAAGCAATTACATGACGGACTTTTATTATTATCTTAATTAATATAAAATAAATTATTCTTACACAATAATAAATAATTCATGACATATATGAAAAAGTAATTTAATCTGCATCAACTAGAGTGACTATAAAAAACCAATATTATAGTCTAGATGATAAATAGTTAGACTAAGAAAGAATAAGAAGTTGTCCACCAAGAAATCTATTGTGAACCTTTGATATTGTCACTGGAAAATCCCAACGACAGTAGCCATGAAAACTCAACAAAACAACAAATGTTTTATCACCAAAACATTAAACTAATGGAGCTGCAAAAACACATGAAAACTGCTAGAGTTTTTCACCACCAAAATAACAACGAAGACAACCTGGAAAAATCACATAACCCAAGGGGAAACATAGCTACCAGATGTGGACAGAATCCTTGTAAAATTAGGCAATAGACATAGAAAATATAGTTGCCCTATATATAGATGAAAATACTAAAATTCTATAATTGCCTTAGATAGATAGGACTACCGAAATAGGTTGTTAAGAAGAGTCTAAAATCTACATCTTATCTTAATCAAGATATGGTGATTTTGTTCTAATTAAATCCTATTATGATTAGGATTTTATCCCAAATAAACCTTATCTTCTAAAGATCCCACATAAGGTAGAATACTCGTCATAATAAAATTCTACAAATAACCAAAGATGTCTAATTACAAATAATGCTCAAAATAAATTAATTAAGATTTCTTAACATATATCTTAACAATATCTCCCTTTTTGACATTATTTGTCACTTATCAAAACTCTCCCTTAAGAAGATAATTGGACACATATCATCAAGTGCACATAACACATAGGAACTCCCCCTTTATCAAATAACAAGTTCCAAATAAATTTCAAATGACATCAAGTTCACATAGCACAAGTAGCTTCTTTCACTAGTCATATGACGTGAACATTCACTATCACAATACCATCTATTATGAGAAGCGTCACGCATTGATTTAAGAGTCACAAGAGCTTGCAATTGATTCTTTCTAACTTAAATCTCCTTTGATGGCTTCTCCTACTTAAAGTTCTTCCAAGAATGTTTGAATTTTTTGTTTTGAACATTATGGAATAACACTTGTTGCAGCTCGTAATAATTTGGCCTTATGTAACCCTTTACACCACAAAAGTGCAATGTAGGCACAAACTTTCTACGTCTTTTTGGCATTTCTTCTTTATCTTGCTTATTTGACAAATCTAACTTCACCATTGTGGTGATTATTCAATTTGGAGCATTCATCTTTATAATCAACAAATTGAAAGTCTCTTTTGTTTTTATCAATTTCTAGTAATTGATTTAGCTTCTCGATATCACCATTCAACATTCTTATTTCTTTTTCGATATTGATCAACTTTAGCTTTGTTTCATCAGGTTCATCTATTATTGATTACAACTTCCTCTCTAGATTTTGAATGACATCCTTTATGGTTGAATTCTCCTTATTTAGCTTCTCGTTTTGCTTACACATTTTCACCCATTTGGCTTAAATTAATTTATAAACCTTGTAGATGTCTTCCTTTCTGAATTCTGAATTGTTGTCATCGCTGTCACAATCTAAATTTGAGTTTAGAACTGAAACATCTTATTTTTTTCATCAGTTTCTTCACTAGTTGCTACTAAGGAAGCAACTAGAATTTTGATCTTTAAAGAAACCAATACAGCTTGATTACTCACAATTTCTTCTTCGCAACTACACCCACTTTCATATTTGTTTTCACTCCAAGTGCTAGTGTAGGACTTCCCTTTTCTGCTTTTAAGAGTGTTAGAACATTCTACTTGCATATGTCTGAAACCTTAACACTTATGACATTGTATCTTCTTTGCTTTTGCTTGCTGTTTGAAGTTATTATTGGATGAACTCCCACCATTCTCTCTAAACTCCACTCTATCTTTATTCATCTTCTTTAGTCACTTCATGAAATTTCTTATTGGCAACACCATGTCATCATTTTCATCAGAGTCGTTTCTTGAATCATTCACGACTTTTCCAAGCTCAACTTGCAATGCCAATTCTTTATTCTTCTCTCGTTTATCTCTTAACAAATTTGTCTCAAAGTTGGCAAGAATCTCAATTACCTTATCTAAAGATAATTCATTGATATCATAGGCTTCTTCAATGACTACAAATTTCAATATAAATCTAAGAGACAACGATCTCAATGTCTTCTTGACAAGTTTCATATTTGAATATTTTTTCCCAAGTCGATGTGCTTGGTTAGCAATGTCATGCAATCTCTCATGGAAGTCTCCAATAGTATTGCTTCCATCCATCTTTAGCTTTTCAAATCTAGTAGGCAACATCTGAAGTTTTGAAGCTATTATGAATTTTGATCCCTCATGTATTGTTTGTAGAGTGTCCAACGCTTCTTTTGACAATTCATAGGTTAATATCATATTGAACTGTCCATCATCCATAGTATTGAAAATTGCATGTATTGCTAGATAGTTATCAAGTGCTTCCTCTTCTTCAGCGTTTGTCATTCAGATGGATATTTAGATACCACTTTATTCTTTTCATCAATCATCATTGGATGTGTCTAGCTATTTAAAACCAATTCCTTGTGTTTGAACAAACACTCTCATCCATGATTTTCAAGTAGAATCATTTGAACCATCTCTATATTGGTGGCCTGGTCATTGATGCCCCTTCTCTTGTACCCATAATTACGAAACACAAATCTGCACCAACTTGACGTACCAAGTTCTGATTTGGTGACCTCTCTCTGATACCAATTAAAAGATCTGAAAGGATGTAGTTTCACTAAAATCTGGTTCTACCACAGTTGCTTTGAACTGTCGGTTGCTTGATATAAAGTAACTGTATCAACAACTTTTCATTTTCAACACAAACGAAAACAAAAAATTAAATATGAAATAAACAAATCAACAATCGAGATTAGATAATGCACTCAACACACGTTGCCTACATCTTTTGGGCCCTCACTTAGTTTAATCAATTCCAGTAAAGAGCAACAGTTTTATACAAAGCTTTATTGAGTAGACACCACTCAACCCTTGACACTATCCACTTGTTCTCACACCTGTGAAAGTATTTCACTCCCAATAACACGACTACATTATGCTAACCCTGACAGAAGATTTTTACAAAAATGTTTAATAATAAAGATGATAATTAAACAAATCAAGTGATTGAAACAATAAAGACATAAACAATGACAACACTTGAGATAGAAAATAACTCCCCTAAAAATGTAATTTCATCAACGAAAGAATAAGAAATTGTCAATCAAGAAATCTGTTGTGAACCTTCGATATTGTCACTGAAACATCCTATGTATAGCAACCGTGAAAACTTAAGAAAACAACAAACTTTTCATCACTGAAACGTTAAACCAATGGGGCTGTAAAAATACACAAAAATTGATGGGGTTTTTCACCACCAAAACAACAACTTAGACAAACTGGAAAAATCACACAACCTAAGGGAAAAACGTAGCTACCAAATGTGGATAAAATCATTGTAAAATCAAGCAATAGGTAGAGAAAGTAAAATTGTCCGTTATAGATGAAAATACCAAAAATCTCCAGCCACCTTAGATAAATAGGATTACTGAAATAGGTTATCAAGAAGAGTCTAAAAATCTACATCTTAACTTAATCGAGATACAGTGATTTTATTCCAATTAAATCCTATCATGACTAGGATTTTATCCCAAATAAACCTTATCTTCAAGGAATTGCACATAAGGTAGAATACTAATCATAATGAAATTCCACAAATAACCAAAGATGTCCAATTACAAATAATAATCAAAATAAATTAATTAAGATATCTTAACAGAAGCAATACCTTTTCGATGTAACCCTTATATGATAATCCTACAATTTAATATAAACAATGACAATAAATTTGGATCCCTTCTATGAAGGAAATTTTACCAAGATCTTTTATTTCAAATTGCTCTAAAAGAAATATCTTAGTTTCCCAAAGCAGTTCCACATCACTACTGACAAGTAAAATAACATTCACATATAGGACCAAGAAAATGAATCTACTCCTACTAAACTTATAGTACACACATTGTTCAACAACGTTCACCTCAAAGCCAGATAAGAGAACAACCTAATAAAACTTTTGACACTATTGACGTGAAGCTTGCTTGAGCCTACAGATGGATTTCTTAAGTTTACAAACTAATTGGCTAGTTTCCTTAGAAGCTAACCCTCTGGTTATTTCATATAAATTGTCTCCATTAAGAAAAGTTGTTTTTGCATCCATTTGATGTGGCTTAAGATCAAAATACACCACAAGTGCTATAATAGTCGTAAAAGAGTCTTTCAACGAAATTGAAGAGAAAATGTATTTATAATCAGTGCCTTCCCTCTAAGTAATTCCTTTGGCGACAAGATGAGCCTTGAATCAAAATCCATTTACAACTAATAGGTTTCACATATTAAGGTAATGGAACAAAGATCCCAAACATTATTGTCTCTCATAGATTACATTTTCTCACCTACGAAATTAATCCATTTATGAGAGTTAGAACTTTTAATTGCTTTATGGAAAGTGAGTAGATCATCTCCCGCTAAGTCAATATTTTCCTCTTCTTCTTAGAGAAATAGAATATAATAATCCATAATTGAATTTTTTTGTTCACTCATGGATCTTCTTAAAAGAACTAGTTCTACTTGAATTTTAGTTTGTTGAGTTTAATCCTAATGCTCCTCATGAATAATGAATTGAGAGACAATTGGATGATTTTGATGGGTAGTAAGCACAACATTGTCATGTATTTGTATCAAATGTTTAATCAAGCTAGGAATGAAAACTTGATCATAATCAACAACAACTGTAAGAAGAGGAACATTGATTGACTCCTCTTTAAAGACAAAGTCATCATCTTTATCCTCCCCCCAAATTCATCATCCTTAAAGCGTTTGACCTTTCTCATCTCAAAGAATATTCTTGATTTTGGATTGTGAAATTTAAATCCCATGATATTTTAGAGTATCATACAAAATAACTGCTAACAGTTCTTACATCTAGTTTCTTTTCATTTTTCTTATAAAACCTTGCCTTAGTTGGACATCCCTAGATGCGTAAATCGTATCTTCCATTAGTATTCACCACCATAATAAGATCTTATGTCTTTAATAGTTTTACCAAATTAATTCTCATCTTTGACCTTAAACATCTTAAAGATGTCCAATGCTTGAGACTTCTCATAAATTAAGTATAGGTAGCCATATCGAGAGTAATCATCTATGAATGTGATAACGTATTGTTGGCCATTATGAAGTTATAGGAAATGACCCACAAATATCTTTATGTATCAATGTTAAGACATCCTTAGCTCTCTCAACTCCTATTGTTTCCTTTATTTATAGTTTTACCTTTTATATACTTAGGACAAACACAATAATCTAATTCATCAAGTTTTTTAAGCATCCCTTTCGTTAAAAGTCTTTCAATTCTCTTTTTGGAGATATGACCCAAATGCTTATGCCATAATAAGATAGAATTTTTATTAAATAATTTGTGTTTAACAACTTTGGTGTTAACAATATAGAACTTATTATATGAATTTACTGTACGAAGTAAATAAATTTTATCATGACTAGATAAATTACTAGTTCCAACAGACATAAAATTAAAATAATCATCATATTTTCTATTTTCAAATGAACAAACAATCCTTCTTTTCCTAGTAAAGAAATTGAAACCAAAATTTACCTAAAAGACTTTAATTTTAAATAGAAAACTGTACGCAATAATAACCGAAAAGTCCTCATGCCTAAAACTTCCACCAAATTTCTAGCTCCCATATAGATGTACTTCTTACTACTAGGCCTTTGGAAGTTTAGACAACCTTGATAGATATGCTTATGTAAGTTGTAGCACCAGAATCTAACCACCAAATATATCTTGGTATTGAAACCAAACTAAGTTTAGTGCTAACAAGAGTGAAAGGCAGACCTTTCTTTACTCACCAAGTGCGATATTTGACATAGTTTTTCTTCATATAACAATGGTCTTTATAAAAGAAGCATATCATTTCCTTTAGTCCACCATACATATCCTTATACTTCTGTTCTGGCATCGATACCTCAATCTCATTACCTTTTGTTCCACGTCTAAAAGAGGTTGATGTAAAATGAGCACTCTCAGTCTTATGTTGTCTCATCCTATCATCCATTTGCACCAAATGATAGATGAGCTTATTCAATTTCCATTTTTCCTTTTGAAAATTATAGCTCACTTCAATCTGATTGAATTGTGAAGGAAAAGATATTAACACAAAGTGAACAATCAAGTCTTCTAACAACTCTATCTTTAATCTCTTTAGTTTTTTAGTAAGGTGAAATATTTAAATTATGTACTCCCTTGTGCTCCCATTGCCCTTATACCTTATAAAGACAAGTTTTCTTAAAGCCATATTTGTTTGGCCTTATTACTTTTGGCGAAACACTTCTTAAAGGTGTCAAGAAACCTTTTGGCATTCATTTCTTCAAGTATAGTGTCCAGAAACATCCTAGAATAGCATTCTTTATGATCATAAGACTCATGTGGTTAAAGAGATCCCACCTCTCAAAAACTCTTCAATCCTCAATAGAGCTTTGATTTTTAAGAGGTGTGCAACATGACTCTCTTAATGCAAGGTCCAAATCTATATATCCTAAGACCATATGGGGAACTCCTTCCATGATTAACATGCTTTATCTAGACTTACAAGGGACTACTTTACACAGCTTATGGGCACTAAAGCAAGTTGCAATGATACTTATCATATCTACACTCTCTTTGACAGTCCCCTTTCACAAGAGCTCAAGAAATCAATCTTTGCTTCATTCACTAGCTTGGAGGTCAAAGAGACCTTATTTAATTTACATTCCACTAAGGCTCCTGATCTTAATGGATTCATAGTTTTTTCAGAAAACTAGGTTGATTACTGGTAACCTATTTACTGAAGTTGTTTTGGAGTGTTTATCCTCTTGCAATATGTTGAAAGCGATAAATCACATATACGTTTTCCTGGTTCCTTAAAAGTTGAATTTGTATACATTGGCAGCTTACAGATCTATCTCATGCTATAACACAATGTACAAAGTAATTGCCAAACTCCTTGCTAACCGTTTAAAGACTACTTTATTTACAATAATCAATTATACTCAGAGTGAATTTATACAAGGCATATCCATAGGGGATAACACCCTACTTATGCAAGAGATCTTAAAAGATTATAATTCTAGAAGGAATATCAAAAGTTTCTATTAGAAGATATATTTTTATTATGGCTTTTGATATTGTTAATTGGAAGTTCATACAAAGTTTTCTGGAGGCTCTTGAATTCTAACTAAGTTTATTGCTTGGATTTTAACGCGCTTACAAATTGCTTCCATCAACATTCTTGTGAATGGGATTCCTACTATGCCAATATCTTATGCTAGAGATATTAGACAAGGTGGTCCTCTCGTCCCTTATTTATTTACTCTAGTTATGGAAGGCCTTTCTTTCCATATCAATAAGGTTATCAGTCCCAATGGAAAATTTCATTACAATAATAAATGTAATGATTCCAACCTTACCCACTTGATGTTTGCTGATGACTTAATTCTTCGCTTAGGGGAAGACACACATTTAGTGTAGTTACTTAAAGAACTTTTTATGAAGTTTTCCAAATGGTCTAGTCTAGCATTGAATGTCAATAAAAGTAGTTTGAATTGTTCTAAAGATGTGAGGAACCCTATGGAACTATCCAAGATTATTGAACTCTCATTTCATGATCTTCCTTTTAAGTATTTGGGAGTCCCCATTCCGTATGCAAAGCCAACGTATTTAGATTGTATTTCTTTCATTGAAAGGATTAAAGCTTGAATTCACACGTAGTAGAATATGTTCTTATCTATTGCTGCAAGGGTTACTTTGATTATCTTTATGCTAGGAAATCTTTATGTCTACTAAAAATCTTATATCATTCTTCCTAAGAAAGTCATTAAGGATATTTATATCATCATGAAAGCTTTCTTATGGTCTAGTTCTAACAACTCAAAGAAAGTTAAAGTAAAATGGAGTAAGGTGACTATTCTTAGGAAGCAAGGAGGATTGGGATTGTCCCTATATCTCTCATGCAAAAAGTGCTTCTTTGCAAAAGGATTTGGAGGCTCTTTGATGACAAACATGCTATTTGCGTCAAACGACTATATGAAACATATCTCAGTAATGAAAGCTTTTGGCAAATTGTGTACCTCAAAGGAGTACTCTTGGTTTTTCTTGCAAATGTTAGGCATGAGACAAGTTGTTTTTCCTTTGATTAAGCATGTGTTAGGCAACAGAGATACTATTTACATATGGTTCGATAATTGGATAGATTATAGTCCTTTCATGCAAAGGACAACATTATCCATACTTATAAATAGGATTCCTCTTCCAAAGCTTCTTCCATAATGAATCAAATGCAATTAGGGGGGAGGGGGCAATTTCAGAGGATTCAACTTACTAGTTGATCTTCTCCCTCAAATCATTAATACACAGAAGCATGATTCTATAACTTGGGTCTCAAATGCCTCAGGTAAGTTCACTAATAAGTCTTATTATAAGGCTCTGTAAGAAGTTGTAGGCAATGTTCCTTGGTACAATCTCCTTTGGAAACATTCCCTTAGTTATAAAGCCTCTATTTTCACTTGGCTGGTTATCAAAAACAAGATTCGTATGAAAAATAGATGGTTTGGTTCTTACGACCCTCTTTGTGTGCTTTGCAAAGAGTTGGAAGAAGATAGAGAGCACTTATTCTTTCAATGCAGATGCTCTAACGCGATATGGAGCAGAGTTTTACATTTGTTGTCTGATGCTTTTATTAATTATGATTTTTCATCATCTCTCAACTAGATCATTTATACAACCCAATTGCAATTGCAAGATGCCCCTTTTTACAAAAATGCCTATATTACCACGATTTATTCTATTTGGAAGGAAAGAAACAAGCAAATTTATAAGAAAAAGAAAGTACCTAAATACAACTTAGCTGATGATATCGTAAATTAGATATGAGCCCTTATGATAGCAAAATCTGATCAACATGACTTATCCACAGGAAGGAAGACCAGATGGAATTTGTAGTGCTTTATGTTACATTTCATTTGTTTTTGTAACTTGTCTTAGCTTAAGCTTGTCATTTTTGTTTTGTGATTTTACTTATGGTGAACTCAATGTAATATCGAGATAGATTTGTTATAGTTAATATAATAATTATTCAAATTTCAAAAAATTCCAGTTTGATTAAAATATCTTTGCTATCTTTAACCCATTCTTAATGTGAGACTTATTAGGTTCCTAAATATGTTGGCAATAGATACAAATAATAACCCTAAATCTTATTTATGATTAGATAGATTAAAATCCTTTAATTTATCTTTAATTATCTAATTAGACAATTTATATCCATAGGTCAAGATTGGCATCTAGCAACACATTATGACCACCCAAATATTTAGGAATGTAAAAGTGGCTTTGACTAATCTTTTCGTGAATGATTTTTTCATATAATTCAATCATTTCATCATACAATGTTCCAATTAGACCAGAGTATGAAATTAATGTCTACTCTATTTTTGAGTCCAATCATATTAGTTCTCTGTCATTAGCTATTAATTCAATTAATGACATTTATAAACTATTTTACAAAGCATCGTTTCACCTTAATGAAGGATTTCTCAAATAAATATTAATCAAGAATCGCATAACATTCTTCCTAATTACTTTAGGGTAATGAATTCTATCTTGATTATACAACTATCTCCATATAGTTCATGCTACATTCAGTGTCTACCGACTAAACTATTAATGATTAGAATAAGTCATAAGTGGTGTCAAAACTTATCAATTCCTATACAAAATAACTTTAGAGATCTTAAATCAAAGGATCAGTTATACAATCATCACAATGAGAATTTCTATAGACATACAAGTAATGTTCCAAATGGATTTTTCATATATGGGGTTAGGTCAGTGAACTTGTTCTCTAACAAGTATCCATACATTTGTTTAACTATCTCCATATTTTAGTATAAGAGATCTATTACTTTCTTCATAAGAAAAAACAAAACATATGTTAAACTTGTTGCATTCTATTGATGTCTAGTCTTAATAAAACAATGACTAAGAATAATTTAGGGATAATACATAAATGCAATATGAATCTCACAATTATAATCTCATCATAATATCATTTGCAATGTATAATTACCCTATAGACTTTATCAGACACATTTAAGTATGTATAAGATAAATAATGTCTTTAAATAATTGTTATTAAACTACAACTGACCAATTGGTTGTAGGCCATAAACGAACATTTTTAACTCAAATGGTTATTTGAATAAAAATTATTATTGGAACTTCAAAATAATCATCACAAAATTATATTGAAATAATTCTAGAATAAGATTGACATGATACCACTTGATAAATACTTAAAAATAAATCTTGCCTAAAAGAGTATTTGAGAAGAGGAAATATAGCAAAAGCGTACTTGAATTCATGAGCAAAAGGAGAGTTTTAACAAAAAGTAATCTTTTGATTGAAAGCATTAAAAAGCAGTAGATAAAAATTGATGTCAAACTTACGAAAAAAATTATTTTCGTACGTCAATTAGGGGCCACACTCATCAATAAAACGTAATGGGTGTATTACTAAGTGAACTCATCACTAATTTGTTAATTGCGCTCGTAATTCTGTACATGTTTATATGTTAATCTCCAAATTTTTATATCAGATGACATGGACCTTCAAATAAAATTAGATGACTTTAATTGTCCTTAAATTTTACAACAAAAGTATGTATATAATTACTTACTGCGATACATGTACGTATATATGTCTACATTCATTTGTGATTATATATTGCACATGGTGCATAGTCTAAAATTCTAACACTAGAATCCTAACTCGAGTGCTTGGTCTCGTAATTATGTATGTATATAGACCCGTCTGTGAAGCCAAAATTAGATTGGACCATGCGGCACAAAATAATAGGAGGGATTGCCCGAGGAATCCTGTATCTTCACGAGGACTCCAGGCTTAGGATTATACA
>JAOSBO010000210.1:41214600-41226150 GCA_027563915.1 Erythroxylum rotundifolium
GCTAACTAATGATCTTGTGGGAAATATGAGTTCTAATGGTCTGTCAAGCTCTCCATGAGTCATAATTGAGCAAGATGCTGAGAGTGGTAGATTTGTTATTGATTTAAATAGTGCCTCAAGAGAGCTTGTAGTTGATCTTGTTGAAGCCGTATGTAATAATAGTATATCAAGATCCCCTTGAGTTGGTCTTCAACAAAACGAAATTGTGACTGTTACTCAACCACTCCCTCATCTTATAGATAATCCTTCAACTAGGAGTGGTAGATTTGTCATTGATTTGGTTCACTATGCTTTAGATGTATAACTTAATGCTTCTAGTAATTATATCTAGGAGGAGCATAATGAGCAATTCATTGAAGGTGCATAAGCAATCCATTGTTTAATTGAACCCGATCCTATAAATCTTGACTCATTTATAACGTAGACTAAGACAAGGAGAAGGTTTGTTTGTAAGAAGGGTAAATGGAAATCTATAAGGGATTCTCCATCCAATCTATGTCCATCTTAGTTTAGACCACAAGAGGGTTAAAAGACCCACTTAAAAAATCTATGGTGAAGGCAGTGGAGAGGGACAAGAACTTAGTTTTTCTTGGGCTTCTTGAAACTAAAATAAAGGACCCTCTTACACTTTTTGATTCATAATTTTTGGGTGTTAATTGGGAGGTTTTTTTTTCCAACCATAACTCGCATTTCAATGGAAAAATCATATGCTTGTTTAATGCAGATATGATTAGAGTGTCTATTCTTGAAGAATCTGACTAGTTGATGCACTTTCAATGCCAAATGAGACAACTAAATAAGGTGTTTGATCTTACTCTAGTGTATGCCTCAAATTTTAGTTTTCAAAGAACAAAGCTATGGAATGAGATGCAACTTTTACAACAAGGCATGCAAAATCCGTGGCTTATGGCTAGAGATTTTAATTGTTCACTCATCCAACAAAAGTAGAGAGCAGTAGGAGATTTCATATAGGAATTACTAAGGAGCTTCTAAGATTTTTGATGTAAATGGATCTGGTTGATCTTCACTCTATAGATCGGTTACTTACTTGGTCTAATAATCAACAGGGTACTTTGCTTGTGAGAAAGAAATTTGACAGGACCCCTCTGAACACTCTATGGTCAAATCAATTCCTTACTTTATTTGTTCACTTTGGAGAAAACTTGATGTCTGACCACTCATATAATTCAGAGACTCACTAATTTTCAGTCTATGGTAGCTTCATTCAGATTCTTCAATGCTATAACTGGTATGGTGGGCTTCTCTGATCTTGTTAATACTTATTGGAACATTGTTGTCATTGATTACAAATCATATCAATTCATGTACTTGTTAAGATGTGTGAAGGCTGTTATTAAACATTTCTTGTTAGGTAGATAGTCTAGTTTGCATACCTTAAAAGAAAAGCTTATCTTTTCTTAACAAATCTATTAAACGAACCCCCATAATTTGGAGAACTGAAAAATTGAGGTACAAGTTCTACAGTCATACCAAAAAGCTCTAACGTTTCATAATTCAGTCTTTATTTAAAAGGCTTGATTGCACTAGTTGCAAGATGAAGATTCTAATACTAAATACTTCCACTCCTTATTGCTTGCTTATAGGAATGTCAACCAAATTCCTATGCTAATCAACAGTAGTGGGAGAGAAAAAATTGATCAAAACAACCTCATTATGCTAGCTCGACAATATTTTATGGAATTAATGGGTAAAAATGTTGCTATCTCACCAAGTTTCAATGCGTATAGTCTGTTTGAATGTAATATTGAGTAGGAAAGTATTAATGCTTTGACTTGACTTATTATAGCTCATGATAACAAGAGGGTTTTATACAATTTGCACCCCTCTAAATCCCCTAGACTTGGTGTATTCACTGTATTGTTCTTTCAACATACTCATAAAGACAGTCGAGGAGTTTTTTAAGTCAACCAAACTTTTGTAGGAAATCATTCATACTTACATCTGTTTAGTCCCCAAGAAGGATAGACCTTCTATCATGAGTGAATTTTGACCAATCCACTATTACAATACTATCTACAAGGTGATATTGAAGCTTCTAGCTGAAAAACTTAAATTGGCCCTATCAAACATTATCAACCTAACTTAATGTGCCTTTATGCCTGAAAAAAATATTAGAGATCATATACTGCAAGTTCAAGAACTTATGAAAGACTATAATTTAGGTATAAAAAAAAGCTCAAAATTTGCTTAATATATTGATTTCTTCAAAGCATTTGATACTATTAACTAGGATCTCATAAGAATTTGTCTTGAAGCTATACAACTCCACATTAAGTAGTGCAATTGATTATGACTTGTATACAAACCACATCTTTGATTGTCATTGTCAATAGTAATCCTTCCAAACAGCTAGAGGCTTTTAATAGGGAGACCCTTTATTTCCATACTTCTTCACTCAAATTATGGAAGGTTTTTCTAGGCTTTTAACTAAACTCCTAAATTTCAATGGTGGATTCAAATATCATCATCAATGTAAAGAGATCCATCTCACTCATCTTATCTATAAAAATGATCTTCTAATGTTATATGAAGCAGATGTATTTTCTATCAATATTATAATGCTTGCTCTTTGACTATTCGCATAATGGTCTAGCCCTAACAAAAGCATCCTCTTTCTTTTGGCAGATGTAAGGAATTCAGATGAAAAAAGAAGACTCACTGGATTTACTTCAATCTCTCCTACCTTCAAATATTTGGGTGTACCTATTATGACTTCCAAACCTAAGTATTTGGATTGTATTCCCACCATTGAAAGCTTAAAGTCTAGAATTTTAGCATGGAAAAACAGATTCTTATCATATGCTGCTAGATTAACTCCCATCATTTTGACTTTTAGAATTTTACGTATCCATTGGACTCCACATATAGCTTCACCTAGGAAAGCTATCAAGGAGATGGACATAATTATGAAGACCTTCTTATGGTCAGGTACAATTGATAACTTCAAGAAAGTTAGAATTAAATGGAGTGATGTTATTGTCTTGAAAAAGAAGGGATGACTTAGTATCATTTCAATCTTTACAATGAAAAAGGTTTCGATGTGCAAGAGGTTGTGAAGATTATAAACTGATCAAAATGTACTATAGATCAAATGGATCTATAAACACTACTTGAAATATATCAATTTCTGGCAGTTGGGCTGCTCTAAAGCTAGTTGTCCTGTTTTTAAGCAAATGATGGCTTTGAAGGAACTCATTTATCCTTACATACAACATCACATTGGAAATGGGGGAAAGACTTGGATTTGGTATGACAAATGGCTTGACATCAACCCTCTAGTTCATAGACCTTAATTACAACACCTAAGGAATATATTAACTTTAAACTCTAAAGTTTCTTCTCTGATTTTGAATGGTAAATGATATAGAGATTTTAGGGTATTCCAAACTTTGTTAAGCTACTTACCACGGCTTAATGATCTACAGAATTCTGATGTCACTTCCTGGTCATTAAATAAGAATGATACTTTCTCTAAGCACTCTTGCTATCAATTATTTGCTGATGAATTTGCTTGTATGCCTTGGTTCAATCTCTGATGGAAAAATGCCACTAGACCAAGGCCTTCTTTCATCTCTTGGCTTGCAATCAAGAATAGACTCCAAACCACAAGTCAATGGTATGGCAATACTCATACTACTTGTTTACTTTGTAATCTTGCTATTGAGGAAAGGATCTCTTATTCTTTCAATGTCCCTACTCTAAAGATATTTAGAGTACAATCTTGCACATCATGCCTTATAATTTATGTGGTTACAATTAGGAGCAAACATGAAATTGGATCATCTTTAAATCAGAGCAGAGGATACCTAATGCTACTCTCTACAAAGCAGTATTCACAATTGCCTTATATACCATATAGAGAGAGATAAATAGTCGCAAAGATTTACTGATAAGAAGGTAGAGAAATACCAACTTGGAGATAAAGTTGTCAACTTAATCAGAGCATGCATATATCTTAAAAATGTGCAAGACTCTGTGTCTATGGACTTGAAGAGAACTTAGAGCTTGTAATTCATTTGCATTTTCGCTAAAGCATATGTATATTCCCTTGGCTATGTCTTTAGCATTGATATTTGTAATTAGTTCTCATTAAGATAATAGGTAGATAGCCTAGAACCCATTGTAATGTTGTTTAGTTTCATTTGTAAATTATTCATTATTCATTTTTCCATAAAACAAATTCTCCGTCATGAATTTAAAGTTAAATGATACAAACATTTAGATAATACTCAATGACAAAATTATATGTACAAACAACAAAATAATTAACTTAAAATGTTCTAAATAGCATATCATAATAAATTTCATATAAAAGATGAAGTATCCATCCAAAGCAAACATATTAATCTAACCAATTTATGATATAAGTCATGAAAAAAATCCTGGATTATTGTACTCTCATTCAAAATGGTTTATGTCATCATCTTTTCTCTCTACTTCATGTTTTTGGATGCTTTCTTCTTAAAAACTATCCAAAAATCGTTGATTTAGTTGTTTTCAAAAATTGAAATTTTGGTATATTTAATCAATTTATTTAGTTAATCAAATACCATTTTATGAAAAATCATGTCATCATCTACTAATAGATGGTAGACATTCGCTAGCTGATATCATATCTTGTTTCTTATTAAAAATGTAGGAAATTATCATAACTTTATCCAATATTACATATCAAAAGTGAGCTATATTTAATTTTGATAACATATTAGATTAATATATCTCTTTATCATATTCTCATTTTGAGTTTAATTTAATCATATCTTACATAATGCTATTGGTTACATAAGCATAATAGTTTAATCAAGAGTATAAAATATATTCCTTCAACTGTAAATTCATGAAATAAATTATAATCAAGAATCACATGAATAAAATTAAGAAAAATTCAGGTTTTATATCGATCAATCTCTCTTAAAATTATTAGTGACAACTTGGTTGACCTACCTTACAAGCAACTTAAAGGTCATGAATGTACTAATTCACTTTTTATATGATATGTCGGATAAAAAAGAAGAGGTATCTAAGTATTTTCTTGAAAGGAATTATAAGGAGAGGCAGGATTTTAGTCAACGTACATTTTATTGTGAAATACTTTACTTGTAGTAATACTCTCTCTATATACAAACACTTTTATTATGAAATATTATACCTGTAGTAACACTCTCTCTATATACAATCCCTAAACTCTTGACTCTTGAATCTTAAAATATATAATTTATGACCATTTATATACTCAACTTAAGTCTAGTACACTCATCTTTATTCTTAATATTTAAGTTTACTATTATCAACATTTCCTTTAAACTCGATTATCTTTTCATCTACTGTTGACACTTAACAGTAACAAAAATAGTTTTTCTTGAAGGATAAATATTAATTATTTCATTGTCTTCCATATTTTGGTTCAATTTATTTGACTGATCAATAGTTTCTTCAAAACTTGTTTGTAAATTTTTATAAGGTTATATAGCTCTTCCAATTTAGATTTAGCTTCCTCATAATTGTCTTTCAAAACTCTATATACTTTAACTAAGTTAGAAGTTTTAATTTTAGTTCTATGTAACTCCCTATCATTCATATATTTGCTAATATTACATAAATAATTTAGATGTCTTATCACCTATAAAACTACTACATTTTCTACTTCCTTTTTTATATATATATGCCAGATATTTAGGTTGAGCATGCTTTCCCTAAGTCAGTTCCTACTACAAAACTTAATTGATGTTTACACCATACCTTTCATATGAATAAATAGTTTAATAACAATTTCAACTTTTCAAGTAATTCCTTGAGAGTTATCTTAAATAGGATTGTTATAATAATTGGCACTCTAATCTCTACCACTTTAAACTTTGGTTGATGTTGTGGATACTGTTATGTCTTTTCTAGGAAGTTCTCTTTTCAATCTCAATTCTTTTAAAGATTTCTTGTTTTCTTCAATTTTTATGTAGTCTTACGTTAAGGTATATCTTCTTGACAAGTTATTTTTCTTTTTGTGAACTCAAAGAATAATATTACAAATAAGTTTCTCAACAAGTTTATCATCTTAAACATGGAGAAACATTATGATCTTGAACTTAGAGAAAGACTTTTAATAGAGACTTCTTCTTACAAGTGCTTTTTCTTCTTTTGTTCTCAAATCTAAACTAAAACTCTGATACCAATTAATTTGATAGAAGAAGAAGAGGTAACAATTATTTTCTTAAAAGGAATGACAAAGAGAGAGAGGGTTTTAATCAAAGTAAACTTTTAGTGTAACAACACTAAACTTATATAGTACTCCCTCCATATATAATACTAAAATATCACATACATATATAATACTAACTAAATGGATATATTTATACTGTTGATCTTTCAAGACAAGTAATGTACATATTCTTACACACAATTATGCACATTCAACTGTTAAATATCAAAAGACACAATTCATGACTATTCATATACTCAACTTTAGTACATTCGTTTTATTCTTAACAATTTATGTTTATTATTAAAACAATATACACTTTTTTTAATGACATATTTTTAATTATACAGATGAGACTAAATGCATACAATTGAAATGAGGTTAATTAAGATTGTGGTCAGTAAAGTATAGATAAAAGATTTCAATTCTAGTAATATTAACTATATGAACAATATTTCCACTACAACAAAAGGGACTTTTAGTTGGTACTGCTATCGCTTGCAACTAAATTAATACTAACTCTAGTAATGGAAAATTTAATTAGTGAAGAGTTGAGATTGTTTCCATGAGGAACTTTAAGGGGAAATATTATACGAGTTGAAAACTAAAAGGAAATAAGGGAGGGGTTTGAATTAAAGTAAATTAAAGGAATTAAAATTAGCTGAAATTGAAAATTAACAAAAGTATTCAAATCTGAAAATTTAGTAAACAAAACCTTAGTTTTAGGTCACCTATGTTATCAAGCTAATATGTATCCTCGATATAAAATTCAATCTATTAACAAATATTCATTGGGTGATGCTTTCTTTTAAGGTTAAATGAATAGAAACATGTATTCTAAACATTCTTATTAGTCAATAACTTATATATGTTCTCAAGTTTAATTGATTAATAGCTTTAAGAACTAAGAAACAAGATAACACATGTACGAAATGCATTTAATCTAGTTAAGCATCTTCTTAGAATTTCTAAACTCTAACATAAAGATGATAATCCTAATTGCCACTTGGAATTAGCAAGGCTAAACTTCATATCCTACTAATCTGACTATAAATCAAACAAATCAATTCCTAGTTGCGCACCCTAGAAATCAATCAATTTAACCATGAAAAGTAGTTTGGAAGACACTTAATACTCATCAATGAAACAAACTTTATTTAGAAATCTCACCATATTAGATGATAAGGCGGTTCCTTTTAACCAAGAAAATAAGTTTAGCTACTCATAACAAAAGTAAGAATAAAGAGAAGAATAACAAAAGACAAAGTCTCCATCTCTGGTCTTTTTTGCAAAGTACGAAAATTCTAGCCTGAAATTAGAAAAAACTTAACAAGAAAAGCTATTTGCCAAAAAAAAAAAAGTAAAAACCAAGACTAAGACAACTCTAATGTGAATAGTACATCTCCTTTTATGCTTTTTGATCTCCTCTCTTTTCCCTCTTTTTGTGATCTTCATCATATACACTCCCTAGATATTCAGGTTGTAGATCCTTACCAGTAAGGAAACATTTGATTTCCAAAATCATAAAGATCTTGGTGGGTCGAATCTGATTTGAAATCAGATTCTGCAGATAGGCTTTTCCCTTGCACGTGGCCATGCTTAGTCAATTATTTTTCTGCCAGCTTGTATTTATTTCCTGATCTGATCATTTCATGACTTTTTACTTCATAATCAATCTATTTCCTGATCTGATCATTTCATTACTTTTTACTTCATAATCTTCTCCAAAAATGCTCAAGACTCCCTAATAACAAAAGATGAGTAAGTCCATTAGGTTGAACTCAATTTGTGCTCAACAAAAGAGAATTAGAAATCAAAATAGTAAAAATTAATCATCATATCAAATTCCCCTACCCCAGACCTTTGCTCGCCCTCAAGCAAATATACCAAACCACTACACTTTATCAATTTGTCCTTCATAAGTTTAAGTGCACACAATCCACTAAACTTGGGCTAGTAAGATTTAGGTTGCAACACACATGATAATCACTTTTCACCGATGCAAATAAATAAAGTCAAATTAAAACATTCTTGTTCAAAGGCAAGTATGAAACCAAGGTGAATTCTTTTCATAGATTTTTCTCTTTACACTTAGTGTTTAAGGCTAAAGTATTTCCCTCAAATCTCCCTCTAATAGATTGCACTACTATAGGTTTGTGAATTCACCAGTTATCATTCATTCAAATTATATGAGCTCACAGATTATAAGGACTTTATTCTGGGTTATAATGGGGCTGTGTTCAAGGGTAAGGTATAAAAAAAGGCAAAAGGTTAATCACAAGCATTCACAAAGTACCAAGTAAAAAGGGACAATCAAACTAAAAATTATAAGATAAACATATGAATACAATGGAACAATAACTCATTACTAACTAATGCTAATATGCTTTATTCTTTATTCTTTTTCACACACACACACACACACACACACACACACACACATTTCATTTTTTTTCTGTTTTTTTCTTTTTATTTGAATAAAACAACAATAGTAGCATGTATTAACAAACCATGAGTAGAACTACCTATAAAAATATAGAATTACCTCTAAAAATATCTCAGAATACAATACAAAAAAAAGTCCCTAAATTATAGACGTTAATTGCTTACGTGGTATTTCATTAAACTTGTGACAGGGCAAGGCTAAAGGATTTTTTGTTGGGTTTTAATGTAGGGTGATTAAATTTGAAAACAAATAGGGTTAAAGACTCAAAAGGGTTTGCTAGGGAAAAATTTACTCGGTGGCTCATTTAAGCTAAGGGGTTTAAAATAAAGAAGGCCTTAATCATTTCCATAAACCATATAGCTAAACAAATTCAATCTAGTTCAATGCAAGTTTTGAAGGCAAGTTTGATTAGAGGAGCATCACACAATATAAGAAATAGAATGACATAAAGATGATGTCATTAACGCTCAAATTCACTCACGAGATGTTTAATTCAAGAATTCACCTTAATTATACATATTACCTAATCACTCAAATGTTAAACTTTGACTAAGTGTATAAGACCAGTTATTGCAATTAATCAGCATGGTTCAGCTTAGACTCACATAGCCCATTTTAATTTCAAGCATATCCTCAATCACATCCAAACAAATATGACAA
The DNA here is from genome assembly GCA_027563915.1 of Erythroxylum rotundifolium. NCBI lineage: Eukaryota > Viridiplantae > Streptophyta > Magnoliopsida > Malpighiales > Erythroxylaceae > Erythroxylum > Erythroxylum rotundifolium. The sequence goes on from JAOSBO010000210.1 coordinate 41,223,921, forward strand.
AGGTTTATGACTCTGCATACGACACAAGCATGCAAAGAACAGAAAAATTTTAAAGAAAATATCAAAGAAAGGTAAGACCACATAGTCACACACATGTATTCCAATTCCCCCGTACCAAACCAACATCGTGCTCAATGTTATGACATAAAAATAAAGAACCAAAAATATAAAAGAAGAGAGAAAAGAATGCTTCTCTATTTGTGGAAATACAAAATCATGGAGTTGGTGGGTGAGGAGGTTGGAACCCTTGATTTGCCCAATATGCCATTAAATTTTGCTCCATTCTATGCATCCGATGTTCAAGTGAAGCTATGCGAGTGTCCAAATTGGGTTGGGGGTATGGTGGCTTTACGGTGCATCAGTGACAACCCGACTTGTTGTGGTTAGTCGTGGGTGGAAAGAATTGGTCCCAGATTAGTGAAGGATATTCTTCCACAACTCAAGTTGACAATTCCCATCCTGCACAAACAATCCATATGCAAAGGTTTTATGGCACAAGCCACTATCATATCGGTATTATCATGGTATAATACATCCAAATTAATAGCCAATTGAGTGACCCTAATATTAATGGTTTGTATTATTTTTTAATATAGATTGAAATTGAGTCAAAAATCAAAAAACCAAATTAACAAGAATATGTCTATCCATACACCATAAGAAATAAAATTCAGCCTTAGAAAGGGTACCCACAAAATCCTGACACCCTAAAAAGTTGTACGCTAAGAGTCAATGGATGATTTTGAAAACATGATTTTTTAAATATGAGCTTTTAGATGTACTAGAGCTATAGTGATGAGGGATCATTGACTCCATAATTCAGATGCATTAAAGTCACTCTGATAATCACAAAAGATTTTAAAAATGGTTCATTTTTGACATCATCAGCAGAGATAAAACCTATAACCACATTAAACTTAGAAACATATAATGCAAACTCTTTACCTATAAGCCTAAAATCAACAATCCCTTCAGTGATCAAGTCAAAATCTTCGTGAGAATTAAACTGAAATGTGATGTAGAATTCTTTTGTTAATTCAACAAATGCAGGGAAATTAATCTTAGCAAACACGCTCCAGCAAATTGGGCCCATCATTTGTTTAAAGGAATCATGAATTTCTAAAGCTTGAAGAGTATCAGGAAGAAAATACTTACAGGGGTAAATTTTTTGTTGATTGAGTTGTTGAAAATTTTCATTGTCTTATAGAAGTCAAAATGAAGTGCATCCTTCACTGCTTGAGTTCCATTTGCTACAGTGTTCGACATGTTTCCCCTTCCTTGTTCGATTTCTTGTGGATGGGTTTGGTGTTAGTTCGGATATCAGAGGGTCTGCTGGGATTGATGCTGCAGTCGGGGTTGAGGTTGTTGTCATGCTTAAAGGAGTTTAGGTTATTGCCAAATTTGCAAAGGGAGATGTTACTTTTCTTGAATCACTCTTCTTCCTTGGCATGATGGAAACCTTAATGAATACACAGTCCTGGATTTGAAAGAAAGAACACAAAACCATAAAATATTGCTTTGATAATGGAGGATTTGTGGTAAAGAAGGTTGGGTGAAGATTTGGTAAAGAGGATGTAAAAGGTTTGGGTTTTCAGTAAGAAGAGAAGAAAACAGTGGGTTTTGTATAGGTATTCAAGAAATTGCAAGGTTATTAAAAGCTGAAGGAAAAATTCATGAAGGTGGGAAGTGAATTTTGGGGGGCGTAGGGGTAACTTAGTGATAACAACGCCAGAACAAAATTTTTTATTTTTAATAAATAAATGAATGAATAAAAATTTGTAGAAATTAAAAGAACAATCGTTAATGTTGAATAAACTAAAATAAAGCAACTGAACAAAATAAAATTGAGAACTACTAAAAATAAATAAAACAAAACTAGAACCTGAAATTTTTGGGTTACCCCTAAATGCGCTTCTTTAAAGTCATTAGCTGGACGTGTGCATCAACTTACCTACTGAGAGATAGGTTGAGGTTACCAACTCTATCTCTTCCATATGCTAGATCATAAAGTTATCATAATATGGCTTCAAACAGTGTCCATTAACTTTAAATACCTTGGACTATCTAAACTTTGAATTTCTACCGCGCTATAAGAAAAAATGTTAGTAACAATAAATGGCCCAAGCCAACGAGATTGTAATTTTCTTAGAAATAACTTAAGCTCTTAATGATAAAGAAGAACTTTTTATCCTATCAAAAATTGTTTCTGAGAAATAATTTTATCATGAAA
>JAOSBO010000210.1:41231065-41241873 GCA_027563915.1 Erythroxylum rotundifolium
AGACTTATATATAGTTGAGTTATGTAATGTGCAATTTTAAGTTAAGTCAAATATTTTTAATATTTTAAAAATATATTCAAAATATATTTTGTTCATACTTATATCTAGTATATAAAATAATTATCATATATAAAATTAAAGCAAATAAATATAAAATTTATGATAATAATGCAATTATATATTAAAATATTTATATAGTAAACAAACTTTTTGTATAAAGAGTATCACATGAAAGTAACTATAAGTTATAGTTAGTTAAAAGATAACATCTTTTGTAGTTTGCTTCTTTCTTTTTTTAAAAAACTCTTTTATGGTTTAAAATAAGTTTAAATATGTCATGAATCAATTTTATTAAAAAGTTGAAATTTTTAATCACCAAGCTCGAGCTCAAGCACTGGCTCAAGCTCGGGCTACCTGTGGTCTAGTAGGGCTCAATTTCGGGGTTGTTGCCTTAAGACCAATCAAGCCCAAGTCCCCAGTAGCCAAGGTTAGGCCATTGCCATCCCTAATTTGCATTATTTAAATTCCAAAAAATGAAGTTAGGCTTTCTCATCATCCTTATGTCAAATTCCCTACTCATACACTTGGTAAGTTTCTTTTATAAGATTTCATTAGCTAGAATAGTATAATGTTATATTTATGTTTTTTAATGAAAGCAATTTAATAAATGTAAAAAAGTGCAGTTAACCAATCAAATCAAGCTTTGACAGTTTAAAAACTAGGAGGTTGATCTACGTAAACTTTTTCCTTGACAAAATCATTTTAAAATGAACTTATTAACATCCATTTTAAATAATTTAAATTTTAGGCAAATGTGGGTAACAATCTACTAGCTTTTAATCTAGATACAAGTGCAAAGTTTTTCTCAAAATTCATATCCTCCTCTTGATTGTACCTTTTTTTCCACAAACCTCACTTTAGTTCTGAATGGTACCTAGATCATCTTTTTTTTTTTAACAACCATTTGGTACTAATGATTTGGTAGTCTCTAGGTCTAAATACCAACTTTCACATCTTACTTGTCTTAAATTAGTTTAATTCTTCATTTATGGTAAGAATCCAACTTTCATCACTATGAGCTTCTTGTATAGCCTTAAGCTCACTAAATCCAACTTTCATCATTATAGGTTTCTTCTATAACCTTAGGCTCAACTTTAGAAATAAAAGAAAGGTAGGTCATATATTTAAGATGTAATTTAGAACTCACCTCTTGTTAAACATCACTTAATGTGGAGGATTATTGTTCTTGAATTTCCAATCTTCTAGAAACTGCTCATCAATCTTATTTTCCTAACTTGGTTTAACAATCTACTTAGCTTATGTGAGGTGTCTCAGTGATCAATCTTATTCTCTTCGAAGGGCTAATTTTTCCTAATCTTTAGGTAGGCATACATCAATCATTATCTTCAAGATATTTCTCAGAAGTTGAGGGTTACATTCATCATAAACAATATGTATAAACTCTTCAACAACATGATTTTTAACACTTTATATGCTTTGCTGATTCAGAAATAACTGAAAAATTTTCTTCATATGCTATGGAATCAAACTTTTCAAGTTTTTTAGTGTTTAAAATGTATCACTTACAAAAAAATCTTTAAAGTAAATAAACTTTGGCATCTTCCCATGCTAAAGCTTATATAGTATTTATGTAAAGTTGATATTATATAAACTCTATTAAAAATATGACATATGGTTGCTACAAATTCCGTCCAAAAATATTTTGGAAGGTTATACTCATTTATCAATTTTCCTGGCATGTTTTGTAACATCTTATTTTCCTATATATATATATATATATATATATATATATATATATGGACACATACACATACACATACACATACACATACACACATAAAAAAAAAAACACACACACACACACACACATTTTTCATGAGTTTTAGGAGTGGATAATTGAGAAAGATACCATTATTTCACAAACTCAAAACTCAATTTTCCATACCATGATCACTCCTAATTGACACAATGGAGAGTTCCTTTTTATTTTAAACTCTCTTGATAAAATTATCAAATACCCCAAAACATTAATGCTTTCTACCTAACAATAAAATTTATATGAACTTACTCAAGGTATCTAGTATGACAAAAGCATAAAATTTGTTACCTAAAATAGTAACTCCAGTGGGGTAAAGAAATCCATGTGAAATAACTGCAAAAGCCTAAAGGAAGTTGTCAACTTTTTTTCATTTAAAATGAGCTCTTGGATTGGTTTCACATATTTCAAACTCCATACACCTAGTTCTTCTTAAACATGACACTTGGATATCTATTGACAAGTTGCTTGGAGTTAAGGTTAGAGATAAAATCACGCTTACATGGATAAGCCTCCTATGCCAAATACATGCATCTTCACTTATAGAAATTAAGAACTTCATAGTTTGTTCAGAGAAATCATAAAAAATTTTATAAATAGTTCCTTCTCTCTTGACCAAGAATGTATGTTATTAACAACTACTTTAGATATAATACATGATTTCCCTTTAATCATATTTGGTAATATTTTTCACATAATTTTCTTACACTTAACAAATTATGCTTTGATCTATCTACTAGAAGTCCATTATAAATTGTAGTGTGGTTTTTCTTACTAATTTCATTAGAGCTAATTATCTTACCCATTGCATTGTCTCTAAATGTGAAAATCCCACCATCTTTCTCTCTAACAGTTGTAAATTAGGATGCATCATCGATTATATGCCTTAAGTACCTACTATATACATACCATTTTGTCTTCTTTTTGTTAAAAACCTACAAAATAAGGCAATCAATGTGTTTTAGGAGCCTATTGAACTTAATTCTTTGATTTTTAGGCCTTGCTTTCTTTTTAACTCATTCAATTAAGCATTTATTCATCAAAATTTATTTTATGAAACAAATCTTATCAATGTACCTATATTCACTATAAAAAGGACATACCATGTGATATGAATAGTGTGAATTGGTGTTATGATAGTGAAACCTGTAGTTTTGATGCATAAAATAATTCTTAGGCCTTTTTTGAATGTGTGAATGGTGATAGTTTTTTTTTTGGTATAATGTAAAGATTGAGTGCTTTCTTTAGATAATGATATGGCCTAGTGTTTTATATGCATAAGACATGTTCCTTTGACTGTGAAGATGTTTTATGGAGATATACTTAGTATGGGGCCTATTGTAGGTGGGAGCTTGGTGCTTACTTTTAAATTGATGTTGAGATTGTATGCTACTTTGTGCCTTTGTTACAAATTTTTTGTCTATTTTTTTCTCAACAATATTAAAATCTAGGCCCAAAATTAAGAATCATATATAAATGTGTGAGACTTGCCTCTAGAGTAAGGCCTAGTAGATGAAGCATACGCATATGATTTATGTGTTAGTTTAGCTACAAAAGTAATATGCTTATTTTCTATCTTAGACAAAGGTTCTTTACTATTCAAATGTTTGCTTTTAACAAATATAGTTTTAGTATTAGATGCACTCCTATAAATATATCCAATCTCATGCACATTATTGGAATTCTGTTATGCTCCTGGAAAGATTTCTAGTTTCTGACTTCCCTTAATTTAGAAAGGGAGTCTATGAGACCATTAACCTCATTTTTCAATATCTCATTCTCATGCTTTAATGCATCTATGTTATACTTGTCAATAAATGTCATATTTTCTTTGACGTTATGTAGTTAACTCTTTATATTTTAATGTTTACTCATGTATGCATCTATATATTTCTAGTCTCTTTTAGTTTCAAAGATACTTTTTTCTTTTCATACTCTTGATCTCAATATTTTTTTTAACCAATTTAACATAGGAAAATTAAAATCTTCATCACAATCATAGGATTTATAGATAGAGAGTACCTCATCATCATTATAAGTAATGAAATATATATGAGCTACTTCTCCTTCTGAATACTTACACTTAAAATCACTTATGTTATCCTAAGTTGAGGCTTTAAATACCTTCTTTTCATTTTTCTTTCTCTTCCCTTTTTTGTCATTTCCTTCATACTTGTCATTGTCTTTGAGGAGAGGATATTGAAACTTCATGTGACCTAGTTTCTTACATTCAAAGGAAATCATGTTAGTTGATTTTTGTTCACTATCAACTTTACCTTCCTTGAAATCCTTTCTCTTGGAGAGTTTATTTCTCCTTAAAAACTTCTTGAATCTTCTAGTGATAAGAGTACTATATTCCTCATCGCTTCCTCTAGAGGATTTCTCTTTCACTTGACTTAGCTCTCCATTTGAAGCTTTCCATACTAAGTTTTTCCTTTTAAATCCATTTTTTCTTATTGAATTTTCTTATGTCTTATTTATTAAGTGAGAAGCAATCCAATGAGCTCCTCTATTAGCAATTTATTTTTAAGTCCTTTACTTCTTCAATTTTCATCATCTTAGCTTCCTAAGTATTTGGAAAAGACCTAAGCAATTTTCTCACTTTCTCAATATTAGTATATGTTTTGCATAGGTCTTTAAGAGCATTGATAATGTTAATAAATCTAGCATATAATCTAAAAATGCTTTCATTATTTTTAATTAAAATACTTTATATTGTGACTTAGTTCATTCCCTCATGCATAACTTCTAACTTATGCCAATTTTATGAGTTATTGCACATATATAGACTCTATTAAATTCAATTATTCCTAATGCAGAAACTAAAATATGAATAGCCTTATAATTTAAGAAAATTTAGTTTCTTATCTTAAAGATCCTATTCTTCCTTTAGATTGGAAACATTTTTTTATCATCTATAATTTTAGTGAGAATAAATTAGAAATAACGTTTCATAAGTCAACTTTTTTTATCAGCCAGGGGAATTTCACTTTAGCTTTTCAATAAAGATAATCATTTCCATAATATCTAAGTGAAGTCAAGAAGATCTTATCTCAAAATTTTCATTTTAAATAAAACTAAAAAAAACTCACTTTGATATTACTTATTGGTCTTAATGGCACCTAAGAAGGGTAAAGTTAGGTGTTAGTAAATTTAAAAACCTTTTGCCAAACCAAAAACGTAATTTGAACAAGTACAAATAGAACGACGGTATAGAATAACAATAAGATTTAAAGCAATCATATAAACACAAATAATGTAAATAAGGAAGTGAAGATATATTACAACTAATTTTATAGTAGTTTAGCAAACAAAACAAACTTACTTTCGTTCACTATATCTCTCTTAAGATCTCACTAAAATTTTCTTTAAACTAAGTGAAGATAAATCTTCTTACAACAATCTTTGTTTACTAGGATAAAGAGGGGCCCTAAATAATTTTCTTTGAATGGTGAAGAATAATTATAAGGCTTCTTAAATCAATTAAAAATAAAATATCTCTTAAATAAACTTTATAACTTAAACGGCTCACAATTGCTTTACAATTAATGAATTAATATTAATAAATACTTAAAAACTCTCATAAGACTTTTAAATGTCTTTTAAATGTTCAGCAATTGCATACTCAAGTATTTATACCCATACTATCTCTGAAATATCATCATCATCATCATCACCCAGTTTGAAATCCCGCAACAAAGTGGGGTCTAGGGAGATCTGATAGTACACAGCCTTACCTCTACATAGTAGAGAGGCTGTTTCTGGTAGATCCACATGTAAATGTGATAATGGAAAAAATGGTGCAGGTAACAAGGGTAAAAGGCAAAACTGAATATTTTAAAAGATGGACTAAATGAAATGAAAATAAAACATTATGACATGAGAATAAATACGTATATAAATAAATAAATAAAATAAAATAAAAAAGAAATAGAAACAAAGGATATACCTGATATGGAGCCTAGCCCTGTAAAAATACCTAATAAGCTACAACAGAACGGCTCTGCTTGACTTTAGTTGGGCTAGGATTTCTTGCGCTGCAACCCTGTGTGTATGACAATCCTAAGGTTTCCGAAAACCTTGCTGGACCTTTCCCCTACACCTGTACTGAAAAGACAAGTAGTATGATAGAACGACTACTCTACGACTAACAACTAGAAAAGACTATCTACGCTGTAGATACGATGTGCGAGTGTTACCATAAACAAACTCCTTCTACACTTACTCAACTGTCATGGTGTATCCTATTCCACCAAAATTTCTATTTCTCGCCGCTCCCACAGTAAGAGCCAACTCTGTCATATCTTTCTTAACCACTTCCCTTCAATTCTTGTATGGCCTATCTCTTCTCCTCTTGTAGCCACTAAGGATTATTTCCTCACATCATCTTACCAGAGCATCAGAGTGTCTCCTGCTCACATGCCCAAACCACCTAAGCCTGGTCTCTCTCAAATTGTCAGCAATACTGGCCACCTGTAGTCTGTCTCTCACCACCTGATTTCGTACCTTATCTCATCTGGTAATGTCATATATCCACTGAAGCATACACATCTCTACTACCAATAATTGTCTTGTATATTGACATTTGGCGGGCCAACATTCCGTCCCATATAACATAGTAGACCGAATCACCATTCTGTAAAACTTACCTTTAAGCTTTAAAGGAATCTTTTTATCTCCTAAATATCCTTGAACATAAAAACTAACTATTGTAACATCCAGTAACAGTAACATTAGTCGACTAATATAATAGCCAATGTCGATACAAACTCACGATATATGAAAAGTTTTGCTAACTTTTAGGTGAAACTGGTTGATCATATTCAAATATTTCAAAATTTAACATATAAATAAGAAAATCTATTTAGACTTATTTTAAAATTCATAGTTTTACCAATTTAATAATTTTTAGGGATTTCTATTACGTGATTCTTTGAAATATTTTTGTCCATCTAATTTCATTGCTAGACTATATACTTTGTATACTTTGAATTTTGTCTAAAATCTAACGCAACTAATTTCAAGATATACATTCCTTTAGTTGGTTTATTAAGCTTCACGCATACCAACTTTTTTTTGTCAATTCTAAATATACCTTTTAAAATATATTTACTGTACTATTTTTGGTTGGATAATACTTTCTATATTTAATTAGGTGTAAAATTAGATGTTTAAAATGTGAGCATATAAATTTTAACAATGTTAATTGGACGAAATATTTGGAAAGTAAGACTATAATAAAGTATATATCTCCAATCATGACAAACTTAAAAAGAATAAAAAAAGCCTAACTACTAATTAAAATTCACATACCTTAGATATGATGAAGAGAAGTTATTCCAAAAAAGACCTTTTAGTCAACATGCTCCAATATATTAAGAATTAACCATTTCATATGAAAACATATATTTTAGTAAAAGTTGATCAAAAGTTATCATGGGACAAAACCTTTATTATTCAAAAGAAATATATTTGGATTAGTCAAAAAAAAGTTAGAATCTAATTTTATTTAATACATCATAAATGTTTTATATAAGAGATCTATTAAGCATCAAGGAAGATAACAAGACCAAGCCTTTTAAACTTAGGGAAACAACTATCGAGAGCTCTTATTTGCCTTTGGCTCTTTGATTCAACAATTGTCCACCAGATTTCATTGTTGGAAAACTGAATCTTTTTCAGTGAGAATGAGGTTTTCTTTTCATCAAAATGTTGTGGTGTAATTAGGTTAGGAACTAGGCTATTGCTTATTTGGAAGGATAAGTCCTTTTTGTTATTGAAACAAAAATTTATTTATAATTTACAAAAAAAGAGAAGAATATTTATCCCGGCTCTATGGAATTTTAGCTTCTTGTTTATGATTAATTCGAAATTGAGTTCAATCAAGTCATTATGGGGATGTATTACGTTGCAATTTAAGCACCCATTTTAATAACTATTCCTAAAAAACTAGAGGGAGTTTGTTGTGTCATTTTCAAAAATTAAAATTAAAAGGTATAATGTTTCTTTTCTTGAAATTTTTTGTTTTTCTTTATTTTTTCAAAATTCAATTTCTTTTTTTTGAAAATAAAAGATATATATATATATAATCATAGCTGAAAACATATGTACAAACCTTTACAAGGAAAACCCAAAAAAATACAGCCAAGACCACCACAATACAACCCTACAACTGAACACCCTTGGGGACAGCTATAGTAACCAAGTCACTCTAAGTTCTTGTCTAATGACATCTTGCTTCCCTTTTGCTATGATTACCTCCCTAATCAAATGAACTATAGTCGTCACAAGCTCATATTTATGCCGTTCCTCACCCTTATAGATGCGTTTATTCCTCTCCCTCCATAAATGGTAGATCACCATCTGAAACAACGTCATGATAAGTATATTATCACACTGCACATTTCTAGAAAAATGAAGAACATCACTTAAAAATTCATCCCATGCATAAGAAAAACTTGGTACTCCAAGCATGTGCAGTATTATGCTCCACACTATTTTAAAGTATTCACATTCAAAAAACAAATGATTCCTGCTCTCATTTACATGTTTGCATAAAACGCACAAGGGGTCCTAAGTACCAAACCATCGGTCTTTGGTTCGCAATCTATTTTTAATGGTAAGTCACAAAAAATAGCAGCTTTAGGACATAAAACTTGCATCCAAACCAACTCAGCCCAAGGGACAACTTCAGGAAAATTTCTCCCTATACTATGTGCAGATTTGTTAGTAAACTCCCCACTAGAATGAGCCACCCATACGAACTTATCAGATTGTGCACTTAGCTGAACTCCATTCACATGTTCTTCAGTTAAAGATACAAACCAGAAACTGTTCATCCTCCCCCTCTCCCGAATTATCCATGCAATCTAATTAGTTTCCTTAAGAAGCCTATTATGAAGAGGTAATAATTCATTCCTCACCCATAATGGACTGAGATTACTCCAGTTATCAAACCAAAACCAAGTATTCTCTCCATTCCTTACCTGACATTTTATATAAGGATAGATCAATTCTCTCAGTTTCAGCAAACTTTTAAAAATCCAAGAATGATCATAACTCTCCATAACTTGCCAATAGCTCTACCCATTGAGTCGATAGGTTTGTACCCACTTTACCCACATCGCTTCTTTATCCACAAATAATCTCCAAATTCTCTTCATTAGCAAAACATGTTGCATTTGTGTAATGGGAATGATGCCCAATCCTCCATATTTTTTTGGCACTACGATATCTCTCCATTTTACTTTAGCTTCCTTACGCTGATCATGCTTACCAATCCATAGGAATGATTTTAGTATCCGTTCCATGTCCTCGACCACTCTCCTTAGAATTACTACATAAGCAGCCCAATGTACATGCAAGCTGTTTAAAACTGATATAATCAAGGTAACTCTAACAACAAGTGATAGAAACTGATTCTGCCAAGCATAAATTCTATCTTTCAATCTTTCAAGAAGTGGGAGAAAATCAGTAAATTTGGGCTTATCCAAAGTGATGGGAACACCCAATACCTGAACGGTGTTTCCTGAAGAGCCAACCCAACTAAGCTTATGAACCTCTCCGAGTTGTGCACATCGAAAGAAACAATATGTCACTCTTCTGTGTATTCATCTTTATTCCCGACCATTCAGATAAAAATATACATTAAGCTCATCATCAACAAAATCACATGAGGATCCTTCTTACACAATAGAATAACATCATCTGCATATAACAAATGAGACAAACTTAATTGATGAGATTTATAATGATATTGAAGCAGCCCATTACAAGTCACCAGTTTCGATAATAGTCTTGATAGACCCTCCATAGTAAAAGTGAAAATGTAAGCAGATAGGGGGTCCCCTTGCTTAGTCCCTCTGGTGATATGAAAAGTTTGTGTAGGAAAGCCATTTATTAGAATACTCAGCGAAGAGGTTTGAACACATTGTAATATCAGTGACAGAATCTTGGAGGCATTCCAATCTCTTCCAAGCAATCCTTCAAATATCCCCAGTCAATTGTATTATAGGCTTTATACAAATCTATCTTTATAGCACAACTTTGAAGCTTCTTACCACTGTGATATTCACCTAGCAATTCTTGCAACAACAGTTTATTGTCTCCAATACTTTGAGAAGGGAGAAAAGCCCCTTGGGCTTTGTTTAGAACCTCTCTCAACACTATTTTTAATCTATCAGCCAATAGAGATGCAATGATTTTATACACCGTAGTGTAGTATGAAACGGGACGATAATTGGGGCCTGAACCCTAGAACCATACAAGGAAAACCCAAAAAAATACAGACAAGACTACCACTACACTACAACCCTACAACCGAACACCCCTAGGGATAGCTATAGTAACGAAGGCACTCTAAGTTCTTGTTTAATGTCATCTTGCTTCCTTTTTGCTATGATTACCTCCCTAATCAAATGAACTATAGCCGTCACAAGCTCATATTTATGTCGTTCCCCTTATAGATGTGTTTATTCCTCTCCCTCCATAAATGGTAAATCACCATCTGAAGCAACGTCTTGATAAGTATATTATCACGCTGCCCATTTCTAGAAACATGAAGAACATCACTTCAAACTTTAGCCCACCCACGCATAAGAAAAACTTGGTACTCCAAGCATATGAAATATTAGGCTCCACACCATTTTAGACTATTCACATTCAAAAAACAAATGATTCCTGCTCTCATTTACATGTTTGCATAAAACACACAAGGGCTCATTCAAATAAGGTTTGACTGGGGATATATGTGTTGAGTCTCATACTTGCAATGGTATTGCATAGTCCGTTTCCATTTGCATTTTTGCATATTCTTTATGCATATTGGCAAAGTTTTTTACATTCTTTGATTACTTGTGCATATTACAAGTTTCACACTCTTTCATACTATAACATGTTTCTCATTCATACTCATACATTCGTACATACACACACTTTCATACTTGAATCTTGTTTTGTAAGTCAGTTTTGC
>JAOSBO010000210.1:41284784-41301531 GCA_027563915.1 Erythroxylum rotundifolium
TGAGGTGTTCTTTATATGGTTAGAAATAAGACTTCAAGATCTACAACTTTGATGAAGACCTCAAAGACTGATTTTATCGTATAAAGGGTAGAAAATGCACCAGATGATGTGCATAAAAATGAGACGAAATGCACCAGACAAAGTACAGCAGATGAAATGCACCAGACGAAATGCACCAGACGAAGTGCACCAGACGAAATGCACCAGAAGAAGTGCATCAGATGAAATGCACCAGATGAAATGCACCAGACGAAGTGCAAAAATATGAGACGAAATGCACTAGACGAAGTGCAAAAATGAGACGAAATGCACCTCCACTTATAAAAATCATAAATTTTGACTCCGATGTCCAAAAATTTCATACTATATACCGTTGGAAGGCTAAGAGAAATATCTACAACTTTCTAGAAGGAACATTTGCCTAAATCAGCCTAGATTAATTCAGACTTTCCCTCGAATACAAAACATGAATTTTTTACGTTCATCCAATGTACTGCACCCAGTTCTCAACTTCATGACAAATTTTGAGATTCTTACAGACAAAAATTAAATTCTATGTCTGCATAAGAAATGTAGTGATATGATTCTAGTTTAATCCAAATAAAGAATTGTCTCATTTGGATAACTAGAGAAAAGGTTATGGCTAACAGACTGAAGCACACTCAGAGTACATGTTTCCAGATCAACCCCCCATTTTGTTTCACAATCTTTCTTTAATAAGATCACCTTTTCTACTTCATTAATTCCTCATTCTCATCTCCATTTCAAATCAACATCATCCATAAGGAAATTTAACCCATGATTAATCATGAATACCAATAACAGAACATACACATATTTACATATTCTTCATCAACTTACTACACAATTTCAATTCCATTTTTGTTTGCATTCTTCTCCTTTCAAAATCTATTAGCCACTGAAAGCACTAAAGAATATTTATACGAACCTCTCCACTTTTCTCATTTATTAGTTCTAGTCTTCTAAGAAAAGTTTGTGGTCCAACACACAAGGTCTTATTAATATCCATATTGAAGAAAATGCTCCTATCATCCTCTGGTAAGAATAGAGTAGTAAGTGCTTAAGTTTGCTAATTATTAATAAAGGAGGAAATGAAGAAGAAAATAACCTCAACCTCCCTACGTATGCATTTAGAAGATTTAAGGATAACTTAAAGTATGAAGTACTACGAGTCTTAAGTTCCTCTTAAGAATGTATAGTATTGCCTTAGCTTTCCCTAACAAAAGTAATTCTCTGAGGCCTGTTTAGCTGGCAAAGTGAATTTGGAATCTAATTCTTTGGAAAATAAATCTATAGAAAATAAAGATATTCATATATTTGGATACTTATAAGAATTCCAATATAAAAGTTGGGTGGATTCTTACTATTGTGTTTGGTATGCAATAGTATTTCTTGAAATGCAATTTAATTTTGAATTATGTTTCCAATTATATCCCTATAAATCGAACAAAAATTGAAATTGTTAAACAATGTTAATTTGTAATACAAATTATATTATTAAATGTTATTTTTTTCATTTATGATATTCTAATCATATAATACTGTTATATCATAAATATAGTATTAAAAAATACATTAAAAAACCTCAAACGACTAAATTATTTACTAAATTTATTTATAAATCTAACTATATTGAAAACTGACAACTATAAAAAATAAAGTTATTTTTATTTTTTAATTAAAAAAGTTAGGATTTTCATCCTTAATTTTATTTTAGTTGAAACTAATTAATAAACAATAAAAGATTATCCTCCTAAAAGGAAATGTATTTGGAACCAATAAAATAAGAGGTAGCCAACCTACGTTATCATATATTGTCATTAGCTCTTTCCCTGAATATCAATCGGAGATAGAGGAGGAAGATGACAAAGATTAGCCCAAGAGCGGAGAAAATGACGGTAACACTCAACAATGGATTCTAGAGGCCCGTAGTTGGTCTGGGTCTGTGGCATATGGAAAGAAAAGATATAAGTCCTCATTATGAAGAGGAGTTAGGGTTTTATAAAAGAGTTGTCATAGAGTTGAGAGAGAAGGAAGGCTTGAATTAGCTAGTGTATTTTTTAGATTAAATTCATGAGGAAACTAATATAAATACCAAGGTTATGATGAGGTTTAGAATCCAAGTAAATTGCTACTACTTTTCCTAAATTGAGAAAGTTTTTACTTTACTAACTACTCAAAAAAAAAACCAAACATGATAGTATAAATTTTAGGAAAAAGATTACTTTCCTAAGCAAGAATCCATGCCAACCAAACAAGGCCTTAAAGTTCTTTCCACTCAGGATTGAGTAATGAAACTATCTAATGTTGCCATCTCCTTCTTCAAGTCATGGAATTTAATTGAGCTAGAGAGGTTTTTTTTTATTAAATAAATTGTATTCCAAAATGAATGGAGGCAAAGCCTTATATAAGTTTAGCCAAAAGATTAAACATGTTTAGTGACCTTATTGAAATCCTAGATCACTTAGAATGATCAAACCTATAAGTCATAATGAACAACTAGTAGATTGTAAATATAGGTTAGACCAATTGTGAACATTTAGATAAAATTTTTCAGTTAAGTGCCCACCTAGTATGTCAAGAATATTACTATGACACCATTTTAATTTTATTGTACTTTTGAGTTATAATTTTGCTTTGATGATTTGATTTTGACTTATATATCTATATATAAGTATTTTTTATTATGCTATATGAATTATATGCATATGCTTTGTCCATAATGTTTCATGTACAACTTGTATCTTATTTTATGAAAATAAGATTTGGGGACTTGAATGTTAACATGATTTAGACATATTATTTATTCTATTCTATATGATTTATTTTCTTCTTTTAATTGGAACTTTTGTGTTTATATGTATCAATTGAAATATTCAACAATTACAAATATGTATATTATTCAAGCTTTGTATTTTACTTTTGTTGCAGTATAATTATGACTTTTTAAAAATTTATCTTCATATGGTGGTTGTAATGGAAGAGCTAGTATGAGGATACTTCATAGTGTACATTTTAATCAGGAGGCTACATTGAAGTTTATTGGTAAGCCTCTACAAAATTTTGACAATATGGACTTGGATTATGTGGGTTTGAGAAAGGGATGTGAAAATGAGTGCTATCTTAGGTTATAAATTAGTGTATGGTATTTGATTCCCAAGAATGGGTTAGAAGAAGGATTGATGAGGTTAGAATCCAATCAGAGTGTAATTAATTTGATTAAATTATTACTAGTATATGGCATGGTTGTTGTTTATTTGGAGCATGTAGATGAACCCACATAATGCTTATCAATGTTAACGTGACATGATAATTGACATAAAAATGAGATGGTTGTGGATTTGGGAGGTGATAATGGAGTGGACATGGATTTTAATTAACTCTCCAATGGTTTCACTTTAATCCATCTTTAACTCTTCAAATCTCACAACCAACATCTGAAGTTTTGAGGCTATTATAGATTTTGATCCCTCATGTATAGTTTGTAGAGTATCTCACACTTCTTTAACTGGTTCACAAACTAATATTATTAAAAAGTGACTTTCATCAACAGCACTAAAGATGGCATGCATGGCTTGTGATTTTTTGAATGCTCTCTCTTCTTCAGCTCTTGTCCACTCAGACGGATCTTTCAATGCTACTTCTCCTTTATCATCAGTTATCATCGGATGTGTCCAACCATGTAACACCAAGTTTTATGCTTTTATTCCCTGTGCTTGAATAAAGATTCTCATTCGTGATTTCCATGTAGGATAATTGGAACCATCCAACAGCGGTGGCCTGGTAATTGATGCTCCTTCTCTTGTAGCTATATTTGTGACGCATAGATCTATACCAACTTACTGTACAAAGTTCTGATTCGGTGATCTGCTCTGATACCAATCAAAAATCCAAAGGATTTAATAGTTTCGCAAAATCTCTGATTTTGATCACAGTCATTTCTAACATAAACAAAAACAGAAAATTAAACGCACAAATATAAATCAACACCAAAGTTTTTTAACGCAGTTGGCATACCTTGCTTACTTCTACGGAGCCCTCACTCAACTTAATATTTTTACCAAAAAACATCAATAGTTTTATACAGGGCTTTATAGAGCTAACTCACTCAATCCTTGCCACTATCCTTTGTGCTCACATCCCGTGGAAGTATTTCATACCCCGCAATATGACCAATTTGTGTTAATCTCAATAGAGGATTTTCACAACAACTTTTAATGAAAAGGACAATAATAAAATAACTCAAGTGATTAAAATAACAAAGAATGGAAGCGAATACACTTGAGATTAAAAAAATTCCCAATAAATTAATATTCAGTTTTTTCTAAAACAAATCTAAGAGTTGCTCATTAAGAAAATTGTCATAGTCTGCTGTTGGGATTTTTGAGCCTCAACTAAAAGATTGACAATGAAGAATTAAAGTAATTACCATATTGATTCACACACTTGGCCAGATAAAATCATAGCTTCACATTAAACCCATTAACGACATCCGACCAAGAAAAGTGCAGCCCCCATACATAACCTAAATTACATGAAACTCTAGTTGAAAAACTAGATGCACAAAGTTGCCCACTTAATGACAAAGACACCAAATAGAAAATGCAACGTCCACTCAAGATAACCTTCTTCAACCAACGACACACCAAGGAAAGTGCTACACACACACACAGAGCATAGGTTGCATGATTATCCAATAAAGAAAAAAAATTGCACCATAAAAAAACGTCACCCCTGAAAACGTTCACTATACCAAAACAAAGGAGATCACACAACAGTAGGCATATATAGAGTAGAATCTCAACGTGATTCACCTAGGACTCTTCACAAGATAGAGTTCTATCTTAATACAAACTCTTATCAAAAGTTGTCTAAAATAGATTTTTAATTTCAACCTTCAAGATAGCTATAATCAACCAATGAAATTCAAGATATTCCATCCTATTTTGTTTTTTAATTTAAAGCTAATCAACATTATCTTGAAATTCTAACATATATCTTAATAATAAGATGAAAATTACCATTTCAATACATGGCAATTGACTTTACATGACATGCGTCAATAGACAATTTTAACAAAGACGTAACATTAATTTGACAAAGTTAGTATATTCAAGATAAATTGCTTCTTTTTAGAAATGTTAGGAGGTATAATAGAATCAGAGATAACGATAAGGGCTATCTTAGACTTTTTGACAAACATTAAGGGGCAAATTGAACTTCTTACCTTATCTTTACCAATAAATGTCTTTTGAAACAAAAGGGGAATCCTTGAATACTGATAAAGTTCTTTTTTAAAAATAACATGTAGACTCCTCCTAATTAACATAATGATCATAATGAACTATGTTAGCATGAGTTCTTATATGTTAGCTAAAGTTTTGTTATTAATGATTTTTTATGATATCTATTCAATATTTCAAAATTCAAATCAGAGTTAGTTTCTTTTATTGGTTTTTATTGGTAATGACATAATTCTTAAAAAGAAATAAAATCATAGGAAATTTCTTTATTTCTTGTAGGAACCTTTTTAATGAACTTACCATGATAGGAATGATTGCACAAAATCTAGAAGGATCTTACTAATTTGAACAATTAGCTTCGGAAATTTTTGACAAAACTTTTCCCTTAATGTTTGAAGATTGGAAGATTCCAATAGAGATAATATCAAATATTTGTTTGCTACAAAGTCTACTCAAAATTAAAATGAAGCAATGCCTAATTGAAGAAAATGTCTACTTAAGGAAGAGCCACAGTATTTGCGAACAATGCACATATTTGTGAAATACTTCAGCAACATTAATATTTTTGAAAGTTATATCTATAGCAAACTTCTTGTGTCTTAGAAAATGAAAACACTCTATTAAGAGAGACTGTTAAACCATTTATACATTTTTTTTTGTTAAGAGCTTGTAGAGGCTTGTTAAACACTGCAAGTGTAGAAGGCTGAAAAAGCTTTAAAAATATATACTTGTGAACTTGGAGAGGCTCGTGAGAATTTACTAATTAGAGTTTTATAGTGAAATGTTCAAGTTGAATACTTGAAAACGAGACGTAGGCTTCGTTATAAGTCGAACCACTATAAATTGGTTGTGTCACTCACTCTTTCTCTCTTAAGTTTTAAATTTTTGCATTATAGTGTATGTCTTTAATTTTCAAGAGGCTCCTTAACTTTAAGAATAGAGGCTCTTACTTTTTTAATATTGCAAGAGGTTTCTTTTGTTAATAGGCTCCTTAGTTTTTAAACATTAACAGATTTATTTAGTTTTTAACGTTACCAGGCTCCCTTCATTTTTTAAACATTAATAGGCTCCTTTTGTTTTAAGCTTTAACATACTTCATTTATTTGCAGACTTTTGTGTTGAAATTCAGCGTGTTCTTATCGTTTGCAAGAATTGATAGTAACTTGCAAATTTTTTAAGTCACATATAATTCACCCTCTCTTGCGTATGTTTGCTTTATCATTATCCTTGTTAAAGAATCATTAAAACATCTTTTTGTTCACCAAAAGGCTCTCTTATGCTCATCAGTTACCGTATGCTAGCAAATATTATACTTTAACTAATATTTTCTTATCCTACCGTAGAGTAGGTATAATACTTGCCATATATTTTATTGATATAAAAAGAAAAGAAAAGAAAGGATAGGAATAAGATGGCTTTTATGATCATCATAATTATTATAAAATTTAAAAAATTGTATATTATTAAAGTCATTTGTTGATGTACATGAATAATTAATTTTATATTAATCGTAATGGTTGTAAAAACAATCAAATTAATAGTTATTTAATTATTCCAGAAGAAATCGATTGTAACTAAGTAAGATTTATTCTAAAAATTGATTTCATCGAGTTTTAGTTAACTGCATAAACATATATAAGTGGTAAATATGTTGAATGAGTGATAGCATTCCAAAGATTCGATTTGCATATAAGTTTTCAAATTAAACATATGAAAAGGACAGTTTCTTCAAACTTATTTTAAACTTCATAATTTTTATCAATTTAATACTTTTTAGAGAATTTATTGCTATCTGATTTTATTGCTGGACCATTTACATTATATCCTTTGAATTTTGCCTAAAATCTAACGCAACTGATTTCAAGATACACATTCACAAAATTGTTTATTATTAATTCCAAATTGTGTTCAATCAAGTCATTGTGGCGATGTACTAGGTTGCAGTTTAAGCACCCGTTTTAAAAATTATTCTTTCCTGTTTGAGTTTGTTGTATCATTTTCATATCTTATTAAACAAGGAAAATAAATATTTCTTCTGGATTCATACACTCTTGAATTTTTTTATATGGATTAATTTTATAAAAAAGAATAATATTCCTTTGCTTGAAAAGAAATTTTCTTTTTGTTTATTTTTTCAAATTTTAATTTTTTCATTTTATCAATTTTATTATATAATTTAAATTTAAGGATATGAGTAAGAAGAATTCTTGCATCCCACAAAATAAAATCTTTTGGATATCAGAAATCTTAACAATGCGCATCGTTTAAAATGAGAACATTATGGGCTTATATATTACAAAGTAGTGCATGGATTAGTTTTTCGACCTAGTATACAAGTCCTTATCATAATGGCCTTATCCCGCTTTTGAAAATTGTGAAAGATCGACGTTCTTTCCTTTTCTTCGAAATAAGTTCTTTCTTTTGATGACAAAAAAGGTAAAGATTAGTCTATCAGTTTCGAAAATCATTTGCTTTAGGCTTGTGTGACAGTGGACCACTTGAGTGCATGTTCTGCTTTTGTAGCACACAAGGTACAATTTTTCTTGCCCGACGGGACATGCAAGAGTGGCATGTTACACGTTTTTGAGAGTGACCCAATTACGTTATTTAATATTAATTATGAAAGCAGGGATCACACCTAGTCATTGCTGGAGGCATAATTTAGGATACGTACGGTCAGTGATGTGGTGGGTTCTTTCGTAATATTGGCAGAGGTTTGTCCCTGACCGTTAAGATTTAGGGCGTTCACTTGGGCTTTACATAGCATGGGAGTGAGGCTATCGATGCATTGAAGTCGAAGTGAATTCTCCATGAGTTATTAATATATTATCTTCTTCCAATTTAGTTTTGTCTGAGAATAATATTTTGGTTGCAGGTATCCAGGCGTTACTACATCGCGACTGGGAGGAGACATTTCAGCATATCTATCGCGAAGGAAACCAGTGTGCGGATCAATTGGCTTCGTTAATCGTACCAGGCTTGCGTATCCTCCAGGGGCCTCTGAGCGCAGTTATGCAATTTATTCATCAAGACTTGCAAGGAACTTTATATCGCCGACCATCGAAATAATGTTGTTTTATTTCCTTTGTAAGGAAAAAATTAATTATGAAAAATACCAATCATAAAAAACATAAAATTATTAATTTTTAAGTTAAAAATTTTAATAAATATATTAATTTTTAAAATTTTTAAAAATCATCTTACAATTTTCAATTTTCTAAAAGAAATCTATTATCTTAAACATTAATTTAAAAAAGATGATACACATGCAACCTGAATATCAAACTTTAATCAATTAAATGGTGCTTATATGAATATTCAACTCAATTTTTAAACTTAAACTAAAGTAATTAAATCTGACCAAAATTAATAATTTATTATAATTATTTTAAGTTATTAATTTGAGTTGAATTTAATTAGTTTAAATCGAGTTTAAGAATTGAACAAAGTTACTATATCAGTGATATAAGATTAGTTTATGTTTGATATTTATACTGCATATGTTTCGTTATTATTTTAAACTAAAGTTTAAGAGAATTTTTTAGAAAATTAAAAGCTAAAACAAGTACTTTTTTGAGAATTTTAAAGATTAAGAATTTTTTAAAAGTTTTTCATGGTAAAGTTTTTTAAAGCACTAGATCCCAATGGATTCAATATAATTTTTTTTCCAAAAATTATGGAACCTCACAAAGGACATAATCACAAAGGCAATTATGAAGTTTTTCAACAAGGGTACAATGCTCCAAGTGACGAATTACCCATATTTTCTAATGCCTTAAGCTTATCTTCTTTTATGCTTATCTTATGCTATAATGTGGTGTATCAAATTAGCTTTAAAGGCTTTTAGAGTTGGGCCAATCCTGACAGAGATCATAAAATTAGTAAGAAAGTTTCTTTAAACTGGTAAAAGAGATGAAGTTAGTAGAGCCAAAATGGAATAGTCGGATGTTTGCACTCCCAAGTCTTAAAGAGGCCAAATTATTACATCCATTAGAGTTGTTAATAAAGTTTTGTTAGCCAATAGACTATAAAAGTTATTAATCAATATACTTACTTTATGAGTCAAGTCAAGTGGATGAACACTTGCTTTCTCAAAAACAGAGAATCTTTGAATATAAAGCGAGGGTTTAAAAATCGAACCGAATTGTCCAATTTAACTAAAAAAAATCTGAACCAGTTAATAGTTCGGTTCGATTTGAACAAAAAACTTTTTAGTATAAAAACTGGCCAGTTTTTACTATAATGGTGTAACCGGTTCGATGATACAAAATAGTATGCATGGCTCTCACTGACGTCAACCAATCACATCTTGATTTGAATATTCATTGCATAGATCACCAGTCTAATGCGTGGAAGTCACGAACCAATCATACACTTTAGCACCACTTGAAATTAACCGTCTTAGTTGAACTCTAGCAACTTTGGAAGATTCATATCTTAGTAAAATCCAAATGAAATGAAGACATTTTCAAATTTTGCTTTTCCTGTTTTGTTTAAGTGTCTACTAAAGTCGTCATAAAGTCATAAAGGCAAGGAAACCAACAAGCACTCTTTTTAATTTAATTATTTTTAAAATTAAATTATTTATTTATTTAAGTTTAATTATTTAAAGTTTATTAAACGTAACAATAAATAATATACGTAACTTAACCATTATATTTGACCAATTAAATATTATATTCTAATCCAATTTTATAATCTCTATATTTCTTAAAATCAAAATATGGGCATATTTATTAATCTCTATACATTGCTCGTTTTATAAATCTTATTTTAAAAGATATTAGTAGTATGGATCATATTTCTAGTCTTGCTTTGTGCATATAGAAGATCACAATTTTTGTGTATAATTGTCACATTTGGTAAAAAGAGAACATATGATCCAGTTGATATTGATTGTATTGAATATATTGATTTTTTGATCAAAGAAGAAGAACAATCACCTGATCTTGATTATAATGAACTTGAAAAGACGATTTATGAAGAAAATGCATTTGTCACAATGAATAAATTAAGAATATCTACTGATGATTAGTTCATATCTTATTTTGATCATATTTAAGTTAAGATTATACTGTATTATAAGTTTACAATAGAGAATAATTTCATACATTATTAATTTGTAATTTATTTTTACTTATTCTTATAAGTTTTATTTCTTATTTATTATATACTGATTTTATAGCGATTAACTATCGATTGAACCTCTAAATCTCAAACTTTTCCTTCGACCAGTTCAACGTCCGACTCAGTTTTTAAAGCACTAATATAAAGCCTAAATTCAACACTTTATTTTCTAAAAAAAGAGAATCTTTGAAGATAAAGCCTGACACTAAAGATAATCCTTGATATCGTATTATCGTTAACAGCATGTCACGAAAATCAATGAAATGGAGCATTTGAGTGGAAATGACAAGATATTTATATTGATTTTGATCCGACAATTAGCCAATTCAACACTAAAGACAATCCTTGATATCGTATTTTCGTTAATTGCATGTCACGAAAATCATTGAAATGGAGCATTTGAGTGGAAATGACAAGATATTTATATTGATTTTGATCTGACAATTAGCATGAGCATGATCTCTTGCTCAACTTTCTAATCTTCAACAACTTAAAAGCAACTATTTTGGGATGAGATCCTCTGGGAGAGGAACTAGTTCCTACCTTACATCGGAGGGTCTCATTCAAAAGTGATCATCAACAAAGATAAATGGGCCTAGTTAATACATCTGGCTAAAGTTTTCTTGACAATTATAAGAGGAATGCGTATTTACATTGTACAACCCAAATCATGGAATAGAAGTCTCAATTATCTAGATGAGATGACACAACTCTTAAGAAATTTAGTAACCAAACATGTTTGGGAATTTTCTGAAAACCTCTTCACGCATTTTTTGTCGGCAAAATTGGTTTGGTACAAGAATAATATCTCTAAAACCTCCATTATCCTATAGCTCGGAATAAGGAGGAAATGATGAACTAACGATAGACTTTTTTCAACCCCTAACAACAATCCAATATGTTTTCTTCGACACCAAAGATAATCCTTGACATCGTATTTTCGTTAACTGCAATGCCACGAAAATCAATGAAATGGAACATTTGAGTGGATTTACAAATTTCAGAAGCTAAAGAAAGCGAAGTTACTGTTCTTTCTTGTTTTTGTAACACGTAGCATAGACCTTATTATATGTCTTGGATCGCTCATGAAAGGGTTAAAAGTGAAGTAAATATGGAATACCTGATTTCAGTTTCATCTCAGCTTTTGAAGTAGTTTTCAAGGCCAAAATGAGCTCCAATCACCCGGGACCTTCACAAATAATGATCACTGACACGTGGTTTATGCATTTCTACAGTTTTCTCAAAACGTAACCGTTCTTAACGGGTCAGAGGATTCATATGCTTACATATGATATGGGCAATTGTAGGAGACCTTAACCTATATATATAGCTTTCATATCGGGCTTCTCCATTACAAGCTCAATATAGGTCCGATTCATACTAATTGGGATCAATTTTTCTTCTGGATTTCGACCCATTGATTTGTATCATTTATTGGGCCACTTTATTACCCTTATCTGGATCAAATTACGTAACTTAGTCGATAATTTATTATAAACTCAAAAATTACAATTAATAGTTGTCCACATAATGGGAAAGGACAAAATTGCCCGTCATTCTCCCCCTTAATTAGACAATTATTAATTGAGGTTTTTACTCAAGTTCAAAATAGTTTGAAAACTCGGTTAAGTCATGTTGTTGTATTGGTATCAAATTTAAAAATTAAAAACACTTGATCCAAAGGTAATAAAAGTCCAACATTCCATCCTATAAGGCTTTCAATATAGAAAAAATATCAAACACATGTGTTATATATGACATAGGTCTAATGTAATCACGAATATCTAGTACCTTACTAACATGAATGAGAAAATGGAGTGTGGCAAACTAGGATGATACCTGTATGATCTAATTCGTACCGCCTTTGGTTGTAGGTCTTGATTTCTCTAACTTTATGCTAAACTGCATATGCCAAACTGCAGCAGAAAAATCATGTTTTCTCTTATTAAATGCTAAACAACATTAGAGAAAATCTTTATGTTCTCCAATTAAATCCTAAACTGCATTAGAGAACCTTTATGGGATTATACCTTATATCCCCTATGTCATATCCAATTTATGGATATCCGTACTAAATTGCATGTGTTTAGGTGACATAAGATCAAGGTCAATCATTATAAATGCCTAATGACCTTTAAAAGGCTTAAGATCACACAAGAACAGTTATTACTGATGATAAAAGGATGATCATCTTTATTAATAAATAACCATAATGTCATAATACATTAAAATGTACGAACATTTAAGGACCAAATACAATGATCCCTAACTACTGCTATCTAACGACTTTAACACGCCCATATTTGATACAAGTTTAACAAACACTAGTGGGCGAAGTCCTTTAGTTAACGAATCAACTAACATCTCCTTAATCCTGATATGATCCACTTCAATGTCACCTTTTTGAATCAACTCCTTTAAGGTTAAATATTTGACCTCTAAATGCTTAGACCCTGTGATATTCTTGTTGTTGTTACTGAACAACACTACAGCAAGATTATCACAATATAACCAAATGAGTCTAGCTATCGAATCTACCACAGACAACTCAAAAATCAAGTTTCTGAGCCAAACCACCTGTGTAGTAGCTCTATAACATGCAACAAACTCTTCATGCATGGTCAAGGAACTTACCAGTGTTTGTTTGATACTCTTTTACGATATTGCACCATCTGCCAACATAAAAATGTACCTTGAAGTGGATTTGCGATCATCAGGACACATAGCAAAATCAGAGTCTGTATACCCTGTAAAGTTTAAATCGTTGACTTTTCTATATGTCAACGTATAATCCTTGGCACCTTTTAAGTATCTCAACACTCGATTGACTACATTCCAATGGTCCACACTTGGGTTAGCCAGATATTAACCTAGTAATCTAATAGCAAATGCAATATCTGATCTAGTGCACACTTAGACATAAATCAAGCTCTTAGCTGCACTAGAGTACGAAATGTTCCTTAAGTCTCTCTCTCAACTTTATTCTTTGGACATTGTGCCAAAGATAATCTCTTGCTATGGGAGATAGGTGCTATAATAGGTTTACATTCAGCCATGTTAAACCTTTGTAGCACTCGCTCAATGTATGCTCTCTGTGAGAGGCTTAATGAGTGTTGAGATCTGTCTTGTGAATCTGTATATCGAGGACAAAAGATACTTCACCTAAATCCTTCACATCAACGTGTTTGGCCAAAAGTTGCATTACCACATCCAATATGGTCAAATCATTTGACTCTAGCAAGATATCATCCACATACAGTAGTATGAAGATAACTTTGCTCCCCCTAACCTTATAGTATAAGCATCTTTCAACTTTGTTTTCTACAAAGCCGAATGAGGTCAAAATCTCGTCAAACTTTAGGTACTATTGTATAGAAGCTTGTTTCAAACTATATATTGATTTAGTCAACTTACAAACTTTGTCAGTTGCATTATGATCCTGAAATCCTTTAGGTTGCTCTATATAGACCTCCTCTTAAAGATCACCATTCAGGAAAGCAGTTTTAAGGTCCATCTGATGCAACTCCATGTTATAATGAGCTACTATTGCCATAATCACTCTAAATACATCCTTTGAAGATACAGAAGAGAAGGTAACATTAAAGTTAACTCCTTCTTTTTGAGTGAATCCCCTGGCAACTAAACATACCTTAAACCACCCAACTTGACCCTGTGTGTGTGTCTTGGTCTTAAATAGCCATTTGTAACTGACAAGCCTGCAATGTTAAGGTAAATCAACAAGCTCCCATACCTTATTATACCTCATAGATTGCACCTCATTCTTCATTGCTTCCCACCATATGTCCGTAGGGGTCCAGAAATGGATTTTGTAAAAGTAACTGGATCCAAAACATATCCTATGTCATAGTCTTGCTCATCCAAATAGACTATTTAATCCGATGAGATAACAGGTCGCCTTTCTCTGGAGGATCTGCGCAATTGCATAGGTTCTTGTACCTTAGAAACCTCTCCCTAAACAGGTATAAGTTCCTGTGCCTCCATAAGCATGGTACTTAGACCTTCATTCACCAGACCTGATTGTATGAGAGGTGAATACGTAATAATTGTAGTATCCATCTTGCTATCTCCTGGAGGATGTGAGGATCCTCCCTCATCATAGACATCGTATTCTAGAAACTTAGCAGTCTGCGATTCCACTATTCTAACCCCTCCTTCTCTATAGTAAAATACGCAACCTTTAGAGTGGTCAGGATAACTTACTAAATAGCAATGAGTGGAACGAGGTTGTAATTTTCTCTCATAAGGATTATATAACATTATCTCAATAGGGCAGCCCTATACACAAAATTGTTTAAGACTTGGCTTCCACCCTTTCTAGATTTCAAAAGGCAGTTTTGATACTGATTTATTTGGGACTTTACTTAAGATATATAATTTCGTTTTCATCGCTTCCCCTCAAAGGTATTTGAGTAGGTTAGTTCTGCTCTGCATTGACCTTATAATGTCCTTTAGGATGCGATTGTGTCTTTCGGCCACACTATTTTGTTCAGGACTATTTGATATAGTGAACTGAGTCACTATTCCAACTGATTCCAAATACCTAGAAAACTAACCTTTTTCTTATCTTGTAACCCCATGTTTGCCATAATATTCCCTTCTTGTCAGATCTGACTATCTTTATCAATTTTCCCAATTGGTTCTCAACCTCAGTCTTAAAGATCTTGAACTTATCAAGAACTTCAGATTTTTCGTTACGCAAAAACACCTAGCCATAGTGGGAATAATCATTTATAAACATCAAAAAATATTTATCATTTCATAACGTAGAGTCAGTATGCATGAGGTCCAATAAACCAAAAGCACGAGTTGACCCTTTTTCTTTTGACGTAACTCCGCAAGTTCATGGGTCTCAAGTAGTATAGTAGAATATCGTCCCACAAGGAGTAATTGTGTAAGTACTAGGCTTAGATTACTCAATTAATTGGACTAGGCAGTTGCATAAGAATAGGGAATTAAATCAAGGAATTTAACTATAAAAAAATAATAAAACCAATGCTAAATAATAAAGTGAATGTCTCTAGGGATTAATCCGAATGGATTATGGTAAGCTTCAAGGATGGTTCCACTTTTAGCATTTTCTATGGACTTTACCTAGATCAATTTATGAGGCAAATTTTGGTTGATAGAAGGTTGAGCCTAGAGTTTCTTAGATCCTTGTTCAAGGTATCAAAGGAGTATTATGCAATAATCCTAATCTACTATCGTAGTCTAGCAATCAAGCATAACCCATTAAGTTCTTTGCTAACCCGAGTTTTCTCTCATAAACTCAGTCTATGTCTAAATCTGAAATTTATGAGTTCCCTATTTTGGAGTTCCATTATCAATCTTCACCTATCGGTTCTTTAATTAACAACTAATATCAAGTAATGGTTGGCCAAACACAATACCAGCAAATAAATTTCAAAACAGAGAAATCGAAACCAAGAAACTCATACTCATAAATTAACCAAGATTTAATCCATAAACATTAGCTAAAAGTTTCAGGCCCAACCTTGAAGCTTCGGAGAAACTACTCGCTCATGGTGGAATAAATAACATATAAATCACAGTCACCAAACAACATAAAAGACATCAGATAATACACAGAGGATGAATGGGTTTTTTTGGGTCTCCCTCTCTACATTTTTGGCTGGTTGGTATGCATGTCTCGCGTCTGTCCCTGCGTTCCTGGCCCTGCTGCATTCATGTGCTTCTATGGTCGCTCCACTGTTGCACCCTTCTGTTGCACTTGCGTCTCCTAGTGCTGCCTGACGTCTGTCCCTCTTGTGCGTCACTGTGTGGAGCATTGTTTTGGTGGGTCTCTCCTGGCTGTGCTTCGTGTGGTGTCTCCTGCGTGCCTCCCAGCAACAATGTCGTTTTTGGTGGGTTTCCTCTGTTTGCATCACTGTAGCTCCTGTTTGCGTCACTGCATGAGCGTCTTTGATGCCTCCTTTGTTCTCCTCATACCACGCCTCCACTATTCCCGATGTGTCCAATTAATTCTCCCCAATTAAAACCTAGCCCCTACTGTTCCTGCGTGCACGTTTTTGCTTCCTCCTACGCCAACGACAGCGTCGTTTTTCACTCTCCCTGGCTGCTGCGTTTTGCTTCCTGCCTGACTGTGTTTTTGGACTTCTCCCCTAGCTGCTCCTTTTCTTTTGTATTTCCCACTGCACTGTCGTTTTTGCATCATTTAATTGGACTGTTGGGTTGGACTTCATTTAACTATGGCTGTGGTCTTTTTCAACTAAAATCAAGTGTATTTCCTACAAATTAAACATGAGCCACTATAAATGCAGATTCAGATAAACTAAACAATTTAGCAGGAAAAATATGTATAAAACCTAATGACTATA
>JAOSBO010000210.1:41354516-41376936 GCA_027563915.1 Erythroxylum rotundifolium
TATATATAATTTTAAAATAAAGTCATATATATATAGATATATATATATATGACTTTATTTTAAAATTTGATATCAATGAGTTTTAGTTAATTGCATAACTAAATATAAGTGGCATATAGTTTGAATGAGTGATAGCATTTCAAATAATTGTTTTGCGTAACAAATATGATTTAAGTAAGTTTTCAAACTCTAACATAAAAAAAAAAAAGACAACCTCTTAAATATATTCAATATCATACTATTTTTGGTTGAATAATACTTTCTACATTTAATTAGGTGAAAAATTAAATGCTTAAAGCGTGAAGCATGAAAATTTTGACTATATTAATTGTACGAAAAATTTGGAAAGTAAGACCATAATCAAGTATAGATCTTCAATCATGACAAACTTAAAAAGAATTAAAAAAAAACCTAACTACTAAATGAAATCACATAAATGTAGATATGGTGTAGAAAAGTTATTTCAAAAAAGACTTTTTAGTCAACATGTTGACCAAGTTGATGCTCCAATGTATTAATAAATAATCAAAAACATTATAAAAAATGCAATATTAGACAAAAGATTTAAGGTTGAAAACAGTATTAGATCATTATAAAATCGGCTAAAAATTAAATAAAATTAAAGATTTTAAAATATAATTGAAAGAGATTATCCTTATCTATAAAAAAATTTGAAGTTTAATTACAAAAAGAGATTATTAAATGAAAATTTATTGAATTATTTTAGTTCATAAGAACTTATTAATTTACTAAAACTGACCAATTAATTAATAAATTGATTAGTTTTTAACAACAAGAGTTATTAATCAAAATCAAATTGAAAAATTAAAAACCGAACCAAAAAGTTAATTAGACGGTTGAAGGTTTTCATGGTCGAACAGGCCAAACTGCTTGAGTTTTTTAATTATTGAAAAAATATATTTTAGTAAAAGTTGATCTAAATTATTGTGGGACAAAACTTTGTTATTCAAAAGCTGGACTAATCAAAAAGGTAGAAATTTATTGTTTTTATATGAGAGATCTATTAAGCATCAAGGAAGATAACAAGACCATGCTTTTTAAACTTAGGGAAACAAACTATGGAGAGTTTTTATTTGCCTTTTGGTTCTTTGATCTAACAATCCTCACCCCCCACCCCACCGCCTGATTTCATTGTTGAAAAATTGTACCTTTTTTAATGTGAATAAGGGTGAAAAAGTGCCGTTTGTGATTAGGTTAAGTATTAAGCTATTGATTATTTGAAAGAATAAGCCCCTTTTGTTAGCGAAACCAGTAATATTACCAATTTAGTTCCAAAACACGTCACCCTGGATAAAACGGTTCTAATCTTGGTAAAAGACATGTCATAAATTATTTGTTCATTCTGGTGGAAATGACGGTTATTGTATTTCCTATATTACTGTTATTGTATTTCCTATGTATTGAAGGCCTCTCTCATCCACTTATTTTAAGTTGCTAGCTCTTCCAGTCGATTAAAGATAAAGACACCAAACATCAAAGAAACCATCAGAAACACTCTTGTCCTGTCTTATACACTTCTTGTTCTGAATCTAAAAACATGGTTAACATACAGGATTCTGAAACTCTGAAGAAGTCAGGGACAAACAAGTTTGCTATAGTTTGTGCCCTCTTGGCTTCTATGAATGCTATCTTACTTGGTTATGGTGAGTTCTTTTTATAATTAACATAATGTGTTCCCTTGATTCTTTTCGTCTTATCTTATAGGAAATCTTTTGAGAGATATGTTCACAATCCTAGATACGTGATTGGACCAGCATCCTTTTTTTCTTTCAAGACCCTTTTCAGTAAAACTTGTATTTTTGTGGTTCATAGATATTGGTGTAATGAGTGGAGCAATAATCTTTATCAAAAAGCAATTTAATCTCAGCGACGTTAAGGTAGAACTTCTAGCTGGTCTCCTGAGTATCTACTCCCTAGTTGGTGCAGCAGCTGCCGGTCGGACCTCGGATCGGATCGGTCGTCGGTACACTATCGTGGTTGCCGGATGTTTCTTCTTTGCCGGAGCCATTCTCATGGGGTTCGCCACTAACTATGCTTTTCTTATGTTTGGTCGCTTTGTTGCCGGTATTGGTGTTGGCTTTGCTTTGATGATTTCTCCAGTCTATGCAGCTGAGGTTGCTCCGGCCTCCATGCGTGGCTTCCTCACCTCATTCACAGAAGTATGTATACGTTTACATGACTCTTATATATCACAAATCTGGAGAGATATGATTATTAAAGCTCTTAAAACACCATTGAAGCACGAAGGTTGTTTATTTGACTTGAAGATATTAAAACTAGAAGAAAGAAATTAGGGTGTATTCTTTGTATGCTAATCACATATTTTTGATATATTAATCTTAAATATTGCTGATGCTCTTAATCCACATGTAATACCTTCTTCTTGGTAAAATTAAAGTATCCTCAACTGATCTCAATTAACCGTTATGGCAGGTTATGATATATAATAAATTGTTTTAAGCAAAGCATTGAATTATTATAAATTTTATCTCCATTAACTTATGCAATAAGTTACAACTCTAAAACAGAAAAACAAAAAATCTCAGTTCTAAAACTAATTATAGTTTAAATGATTTACTTTATTTGGTAGGTTTTTGTCAATGTTGGAATCTTACTGGGATATGTATCGAACTATGCCTTTTCCAAACTGCCGCTGAACTTGGGTTGGAGATTCATGTTGGGAATTGGTGCAATCCCTTCAGTTCTTCTTGCCCTTGGCATCTTGATTATGCCTGAATCATCACGCTGGTTGGTGATGCAAGGTCGACTTGGTGAAGCCAAGCGAGTTCTTGACAGAACCTGTGACTCTAAAGAAGAAGCCGCTCAAAGATTAGTAGACATCAAACAAGCTGCTGGTATTCCACTGGACATTGACGCAGAAATTGTGGAGGTACCAAAGCAGAAAAGCCATGGAGCTGGTGTATGGAGAGACTTGTTTCTTCGCCCTACTCCTGCGGTTCGTCACATATTGATTTGTGCCCTTGCAATGCA
Organism: Erythroxylum rotundifolium; assembly: GCA_027563915.1. Taxonomy (NCBI): domain Eukaryota; kingdom Viridiplantae; phylum Streptophyta; class Magnoliopsida; order Malpighiales; family Erythroxylaceae; genus Erythroxylum; species Erythroxylum rotundifolium. The sequence continues at coordinate 41,357,529 of JAOSBO010000210.1, forward strand.
CTTTTTCCAACAAGTTTCAGGCATAGACGCTGTTGTCTTATACAGTCCTAGGATCTTCGAAAACGCTGGCATCAAATCTTCAAGTGGCTTGCTACTAGCAACTGTAGCTGTTGGAATAGTCAAAACATTGTCAATTCTAGTTGCTACGTTCATGATAGATAAAAAGGGACGTAGGCCATTGCTTCTGAGCAGTGTTGGTGGTATGATAATGGCACTTTTACTTCTGGGGTCATGCCTTACAGTGACTCACCACTCTGATACTAAGGTCTCTTGGGCAGTTGGGGTAAGCATTGCAATGGTATACTTTTACGTATTTGCGTTCTCTGTTGGGATGGGTCCTATGGTTTATGTGTATTGCTCAGAGATTTTTCCACTGAGATTGAGAGCTCAGGGTGTGGCTTTGGGGATGGCAGTGAATAGGTTGATGAGTGGGACAATATCCATTACCTTCTTGTCACTGTACCATGCAATAACAATTGGTGGGACGTTCTTCTTGTTTGCAGGAATCGGTATGTTGGCTTTTGCGTTCTTTTATGTATGTTGTCCTGAGACTAAAGGGAGGCCTCTTGAAGACATGGAAACGCTTTTTGGGAAGTTCTGGGGTTGGAGATCTATTTTGAAAGAAGAGAAGAATAAGGAAACTGAAATTTAAGGATTTAGTTTTAGTTCAGTGAAGCATATGATGTTTCACTGTCTCCTAACTAATCATTTTCACTTCTGTTTCACCTGCGTCAACCTGATATATTAGCGACATTTGAAAATGAGAAGTTTGTAAGTCCCAGAAAAGAAAAAGAAAGTTTTTCATATACAGTGGATGTGACATTTCTTTTTTTTTTTCTTCGTACATTTCATTATTTAGGTTATATTTTAGTTTAATTAGGAACTTACGATTGAATTATACTTTAAAGAAATTGAACTTTAAGGACTAATATCCAGTAAAGAATTGGAATAAAAAAATATAAATAGAAATAAAAATGATATTATTGATTATACATATTCGGTATAAAATTAATCAAATTTAATAGTCACATTCATATTTAGTATCAAATATTACAAACGATAATGAGAAATTTGTTACTCTTATTTAGTTATTATATGATTTATTTTGTAAATAAATAATTAAAGTATTTTATATTTTATAAATAATTAATCGAATTTTTTCATATGATTTATAAATTTATTAAGTTTAAATATTTATAAATAATGTTTATGGTAAGAATAAAAGTATCAATGAAATAAAATAAAATAATTGTTAAAACATTAAAATAAAAAGATCATAATATGTAATTTTGATGTTAAGAATTAATATTATTATAATATCCTAATAATATTTTGAGAATATTCTAATAGGCTGTCCGGCTTGACCTGGCCTTGCCTAAAATCAACGAGCCAAGGCCTTGGGTGTTTGATTTTCTGGGCCCGACCTAAAACTCAATGGACAATGACAAAATAACATCGTTTTGAAATTAAAAAAATAATAATAAGTTAAGCCAAGGTTGACCTAACATATTTTCATCCCTATATTCTAATAATATCTCTTGATCTCTTATTCCAAATAACACCTAAGGCATTACTAAGTGATTCCCCAGTCTATCAAAATATAATACAAACAAGTCATAATTTTAAAGTTACTTTTTTTCTTATGTAATTATGCAAATTCTTACTTGGATAAATTGAAATAGTACAAGAAAATTACAAATTATCGACGGAAAATTATCGACGAAAAAAATACCATAGTAAATTACTGACAAAAAATCAATTTCTGTCAGTAACATTATCAGGAAAAATTGCATTTTGCGATAGACAAAATATCTATCGGTAAAGATGGAGGGAAATTATCCCAAATAGTAACGGAAGGGCAATCTTCGTGGGTAAAATAGGTGGGAATGCTTGACGGCATAAATAAGCATGGGGGTTGTATCGATGGAAATATATTCCGTCGATAATGTACCGACAGAATTGTTAATCCGTTGTAAAATTGAAAGTTAAACGTTATCATTTGCTTCGGTTTCAATGTTTTTAATAAAACAAAAATGACGTCGTTTGGTGCGTTTAACCTAAAAGCTACCAAAGCCCCCCTCTTCCATCGTCATTTGTTTTTTTTTTTCATTTTCTCCTCTCTATCATCGTCAATTTTGTCCTCCTTGTTGCCTTCCTCATCTTTATCGCCTTGCTCGTCTCTGTTTAAGAAGGGTTTTGTCCTCCCTTATGTTTTCTGTTTCTTACATATGTGTGGATGCGTTTTATACCCATTTCGTGAAATGTTGTTCATGCATATTTTATGATATACTAGTAAACTATACTTGTCGGCATTTTACCATTATTGTGTGACGAATGACAATATACGGTGTGATGAATCACAGTATGTGAAGAATATACATTATTTTAATTGTTAATTTTAGTGGTATGTGTTAGGTCCCGGGTCACAGTACTTATCCTAAAGTGACAATTAGAAACGGTCGGTAAAGATCGTGCGAGAGCAGAGCTAAAGGATTCAACTTATAAAGAGAATTATAGCGTCAGCATTGGTGGACTTTGCCGCAGCAATCAAATGTTCGTCATAGGGAAACTATAGTAATATTTCCAAGGACCTTTTGGGAAAAGTTCGCCACAACCAACCTCTGGCTTCGCCGCGACGAAGTTCCCAGATTCGAACTTACGCATCTCCGGGGAAAAATATGTCGCAGTGATAGTTCGAATTCGCCATAACGAAATTACCAAAATCAAATAAAATCAACCTTCGGGAAAGGTTTGCCATGGCCAAGGTCTGGCTTCGCCGCGGCGAAGCCCTTGATTCACAACCCAAATCCTAACAATCCAACACTACTTAATACACATACACGTATAATTTTTCCACAACCATAGCAATTCATCCAAAGGTAAACATGAACATAAATAAAAGAAACTTCCTCAAATCTCATTATTGAATCAAATGAAGTTTGTACATAGCTTTAGTTCATATCAACAACTACATCAATGCTTAATACAAAATACAAATGGATGCTCTTGTTTGATATGCTAATAAAGCTACCTAATAGTACAAAAGTCTCTAACTATCTTAAAATTTGCCCAAATGCCTTGCAAAGATTTCTAACCTTCTCGTTCCGCACCTGAGGAGTGAAAATAATTAGTTGAGCTATACGGCTCAGTGGCTAATATATTTATAGCCATTGGTAACAGGCCACACAATCAAACATATGTGTATATATGTATATAAATATATGCATTTACAACTCATCTTAATCTAGCACTTAGGCGATCAACAATCCAAACTCAAAGATTCATAGTTAAAGGTGCTATCACATAAAGCATATCATGTACATTTAAACATCGAAACATAACATTCAGTTATGCATCATACTTGACAATTTAAGGATGAAATGCACAAACAAATGGTTTTAGAGTCCTATGGGTCGAAATGGAGAACCCAAAGTTTATACCATGTACAAAATGAGTCCGATTCTTAGGATCTCATATGCCACAAGTGGGCAACTGGGATAAGGCTTAAGGTCAACATGTACGTGACTAACGAAATGGTTTCTCTCTTGCCTAAACACAAGCAAATTCTTATGCCCAATTCATTTCATTGCATGTTCATACTTTCATGCATCTTATGTTTTTTCCTCTTTTTCGATTATGCAAAATGTCATAGCATCATTCAAGGCATGACATGATAACACATCATAATGCACTTTCCAACATTCATAATAAGTCAAATTCAAGAAATTATTTAAGCATACACACACACAATTAAATAATTTGCTCATCTCACAATAACCATAAATATATTACCCACCTAATTGCTTGAAAATCTAAGCTCAAGATTGCCTTTCCTCTTGCTCTTGGATAGGGTTTCCTATAACAAACACATTTCCCCCTTTCAATCCAATACACAAAGAAAATTTCATAAAGCTTTAATAACCAAGCTAATAAAATTGAGCTAAACTTAGTCTACCCATGGTTTATCTAGGCTAGTAAAACAAAAACCTAGCTGGAAATCCATAAAAATCACATGGGTTCTCTTCTTTTCTTCTTTCTTCCAACACCAACCCATTCTCTTCTCTAATCCCTTTTGATTTTCTAACAAAACAAGAAGAAAGATGAAGAAAATTACCTTAAACTTAGCCAAATCCTCTTCTTTCTCCTTCCTCCACAATTTTTCCTTCTCTTCTTCTTCTTCCCACATTTTCTCTCTTATTTTCTCTTCTCTCCCACGATTTCTTCCTCTTCTTTCTTATTCAAGACTACACTTTGTCTTGATCTTCCCATTATACCCTTCATTTAACTTGTCATTCCAATTTTACCCTAGCACCTTAGTCCATTAAACCCCATTAAACTTCTAACATTTCTATTCTAAATTTTAATTTCTACTTATGCTCACTAAATTAATGAATAAATTCTACGAAATAAATAAAATATATCAATGAATAATAAATAAATAAATAAAAGAAAATTTTGGGGTCCAACATTCCTCCCCCTCTTAAAGAATTTAGTCCTCGAAATTCTTACCTGAGTCTACTATGAGGTGTAGATACTTCTCCTGTATAGCTTCCAAAGGCTCCCATGTTACCTCCTCTCTTGCATGATTCTTCCATAAGACTTTAACCAGCTTCACAGTCTTGTTTCTTAAGACCTTTTCCTTCGAATCTAATATCTCTACTGGTTGTTCCTCATATGTCAAATCCTCCCTTAATTGGACCTCTGATGGTTTAACTATGTGTAAAGGATCTGATCGATACTTCTTTAACATCGATAGATGGAAGACATTGTGAATCTTAGACAATTCCGGTGACAAAGCTAACTTATAGGCTAAAGGCCCAATCTTCTCAACGATCTTATAAAGACCTATGTACCTTAGACTGAGCTTGCCCTTCTTACCAAATCTCAAAACTCCTTTCGATGGAGAGACTTTAAGAAACATATTGTCTCCAATTTCAAATTCCATCACCCTTCTATGTGCATTCGTATAACTTTTCATCCTATCTTGAGCTGCTTTAAGTCTCTCTTTCACTAATTTAATCTTGTCAACTGTAACTTGCACCAACTCAGGTCCTAAAAGTCTCCTTTCACTTCCCCATTTCAAAAAATAGGAGTTTTGCACCTCCTACCATACAAAGCTTCATAAGGTGCCGTTTGGATTCTCGAGTGATAGGAATTATTTTAGACGAATTCAATTAATGGCAAATGATCATCCCATGAGCTTTTGAAATCCATAACGCAAGCTCTCAACATTGCCTCCAAAGTCTGGATTGTCCTCTCCAATTGTCCATTAGTCTGTAGATGGAAAGCTATACTAAAGTGCAACTTAGTTCCCAAAGCCTCCTATAAGCTTTCCCAAAATCTGGAGGTGAACCTGGGATCTTTGTTCGAGACTATAGAAGTCGGAATCCCGTGAAGCCTGATTATCTCATCTATATATTTCTTGGCCAAAGCATTCAAAGAATCCATCTGTTTAATTGGAAAGAAATGTGCTGACTTAGTTAGCCTATCAACAATCACCCATATTGCATCATGCTTCCTGCTAGTCCTTGGCAATCCCATCACGAAATCCATTGAAATCTTCTCCCATTTCCATTCAGGAATAAACAAAGGTTTAAGCTTACCAATTGGCGCTTGATGTTCTGCTTTGATAGTTGACACATTAAGCATTTTCTAGCATACTCTTCAACATCTTTCTTCATTCCCTTCCACCAAAAGTGCTCTTTTAAATCTCTATGCATTTTTATACTCCCCGAGTGTATTTTATAGGGAGCATTGTGTGCTTCATCAAAGATCTCATCCTTCGACTCTTGCATGTCTGGAATACACAGTCTATTACCTACCACCATTAATCCATCTTCTCTTATCTCTATTTCAAAGGATTTACCATTTTTAATTTCTTCTCAGAGATTGCTCAAGTACTTATCTTGTTCCTGTAATTCCTTAATCTTCTCATTCAACATTGGCCTTGCTCTAAAATTAGCCAATACACAACCAAATTCGTCTTGTATTATTGTCACCTTGAGTTTGGCTAATTCCTTTAACAAAGGAAGATACATTGTCTCCATATGTGCCATAGTTGATTTTCTACTCGGTGCATCCGCTATTACATTAACTTTCCCTGGACGATATTCTATCATCAAATCATAATTCTTTAGTAGCTCTAACCATCTTCTTTGTCCCAAATTCAACTCTTTCTAGCTCATCAGATACTTAAGACTCTTGTGGTGTAAACACCCTGGTGGTGACTCCATATAAATAGTGTCTCCATATTTTCGACACAAAGATTATAGCAGCAAACTCTAAGTCATACATAGGATAATTCATCTCATAAGGTTTCAATTGCCTAGAAGCATAGGCAATCACTTTATCTCCTTGCATCAACACACACCCCAATCCCTTCATCGAGGCATTGCTATACACTATGTATCCATCACTACTAGAAGGTAAAGTCAAAATTGGTGTAGTTGTGAGCCTATTCTGCAATTCCTCAAAACTATTATGGCACTCCTCTTTCTACGCAAACTTCTGATTCTTCCTTGTCAATTTGGCAAGTTGGGTCGCTATCATGGAAAAGCCCTCTACAAATCTTCTATAATACCCAGCTAAACCCAAGAAACTCCTCACTTCTACCATATTCTTAGGTGCTTCCCATTTAACTACAGGTTCTATTTTCCTTAAATCCACATGCTACTTATTCTGAAATTACATCTCCAAGAAACACCACTTCCCTTAGTCAAAATTCACATTTATTGAATTTTACATACAACTCTTTTTTTCTCAGTGTCTCCATGGCAATCCTCAAATGTTCCTCATGTTCCTTGTCACTCTTGGAACAAACCAATATGTCATCAATGAAGACTATGACAAATCAGTCTAAGAAAGGCTTGAAGACTCTATTCATTAAGTCCATAAAGGCTACAGGGGCATTCGTTAATCCAAACGGCATAACTAAGAACTTAAAGTGCCCATAACGTGTTCTAAAAGTAGTCTTTGACACATCAGACTCCTTTATCCTTAACTGGTGATAACCTGATCTCAAATCTATCTTAGAGAAGACTTTTACCCCTTGCAATTGATCAAACAAATCATTTATACGTGGGAGCAGGTATCTATTCTTGATAGTGACATGATTGAGCTTCTGGTAGTCCCCACACATTCTTAACGATCTGTCTTTCTTCTTTACAAAACAGGCCGGAGCTCCCCAAGGTGAAATGCTAGGCCTAACGTACCCCTTCTTCAATAACTCTACCAATTGCTCCTTAAGCTCCTTCAATTCCGCTGGAGCCATTCTATAAGGCAGAATCAATATTGGTGTAGTACCCAGAGGATGGTCAATGGGAAACTCAATTTCCCTAGGGGTGGTAGTCCTGGTAATTCCACTGGAAAGACATTCGGGAATTCCATGACCACAAGAATATCTTCTAACTTTCCTCTATCTACCTTCGTGTCTACCACAAAGGCCAAAAATGCTTAATACCCTTTCCTTATCATCTTCTCTGCTATCAGAGTCGAAATAATTCTAGGCGGGTTTGCTTTCCTGTCCCCCATAAACACTTCCATTCTACCTTTGTCCAACTTGAACTCCACTGTCTTCTGTTTGTAATAAAGATGGGAGTTGTACTTCTCTAACGTATCCATGCCCAGTATTACATCTAATTCCCCCATCTTTAATGGCATTAGATCCACCAATAAGTGTTCCCTACCAATATGTACTTCACAATCTCTATAAACTTGACTAATAATAATATACTGGCCGATTGGAGTACTAACCATCAAAGGAGTATCCAATGGGATCAGTTCTCTACCTTGCATAATTCTACTTAATGAAACAAATGAATGGGTAGACCCCAGATCAATCAAAACAATAATATTATCATCAAATAATTTAATCATACCAGTCACAACGTCCGGAGCTATCTTTGCATCCTCCCTTATCATTGCAAACACTTTAGTTGGTGCTTGTCCCCTCAGTTTTCCTAGAGGATTCACTACCTTAGCTGCTTTAGAACTTTCCACTTCAATTGTAGTCTTGTGTCCCATAGTCTCAGCCCTTTTCGAAGCTTACATCTAAGTTCTCTCCTGTATTACATACTGTGGGCACTCTCCAGCCATATGCCCTTTTTCCCCACAGTTGAAACAAGCTCCAGTTAATTTATAGCACTCCCCCTTACGGAATTTACGTAGTGCTCACAGTTGGGAATGGGTAGCTTATCCCCCTCTCCCTTTCTACTACCTCCAGTCATTGAGGCTTGATGAGAAACAATTCTCATCGGTCTAGACCTCTGTTCCTCTCCTCAGACTGCACAGGGAAAGTCCTGGCACTCCTCTATGACATAGGAGAACCACCTCCCTTCCTGAACTGTTCTCTCCCTTTCCTCTTTTTGTTTATGGCACTCTTTATGTTCTCCACATTCTCAACCCTTAACGCTGCTTCAACCAGCTGTTGAAAATCATAAAAATTCTACGCCACTACCTTTTCTCTGATGGCTAAATGCAATCCTGATTCAAATCTACGGCTCTTAGCCGCCTCACTCATCATCATCTCATTTGCATATCTAGATAGCTATGTGAACTGGTGCTCATACTCGCTCACTGTCATCTCCCTCTGGTTGAGACTCAGAAATTCCTTCTGCTTTTGCTGAACATACACCTCAGACAAATACTTCTTCTTATAAGTAGTTAGGAAGTCTTTCCATCTCAATACTGGTGGTTTCATCTGACTCCCTGGCACAATTTCCCACCAATGCAGAGCATCTCCCTGTAGCAAACTTGGAGTGTTGGCCCTGGTCTCCGTACGTAATTTATGGCGACTATGTGTCACCATTTGGAAATATATTTGTAATAATAATAATAATAATAATAATTGGGAACATTTCAATAAAATAAATTATAACCTTAAATTTAATTAAAAATATAGACACGAAAGATTTGTGGTGGGATCATAAAATGATTTCGAACATATAATTTAATTATTAAAAAAACAAAATGATTTAATAACAACAATTAACTATTAATAAAATAATTAATGGATATTTTCAAATAAAAGAATTAGGTAATAAATATATTAACTAAATTAATTTCATAGGAAAAGTAAAAATAAGACTCACAATTTAATTCAAAATTTTCCATAGCAAAAATAAACAAAGAATAAATGATTTGATGATAAAAGGATTAATTTTAATTTAATTAGGAAGAAAAAGGGAAGAGGCGGTGCGGCGTGGGAGGCTTCTGGACACCAAGGGGCTCGCGGTTGCGACTTGGTTGCGGCCGCAAATTGGGCAAATATAGGCTGGTCGCGATCGCGCTGAATCACGAATTGGGGAAAATTCGGAACTCGCGATCGCACCGTGTCACAATCGCGATTCCACCTAATATCGACACCCTTACTTCTAAAAAGTACATCTTTCAATCTAGTAACCCAAAAATTACAAATTATATATCAATGGAAAGCTAAGATCAAGCCCTACAACGTTCATGAAGACAACTTTGTCTAATTTCACATGTATCACTACAATTTAATCAATTAAGTGAAGGTTACCATTTAATCTAAATTAAACACCAATTATGCATAATTACATCCAAACACAGCTACCTTATAATGGTCATAACTTCTACACCTGACGTCCAAAAATTTCAATCTTTATAGCGATAGAAAGCTAAAAGGACAATGTACAACTTTTATGTAAACCACTAAGCCCAATTCTGCCTAGATTAATGCATATTGTGACCCAAAGTTTCAGTTCACACTTTTTACCCCATTTCTTGTTTTCACTCATCAATTCACAAACAATTCTCACCCAAATTTCAAAGGATCCAAACCAACAATTAATTTCCTACATACCGAACTCCTTTGCTACACAATTTACCACAACCAAACCATCACATTATCTCCCAACATTCAGCACATAACTAATCTCATAATTTGAAAATTTAGTATACATATATAAGTATCAATACACATCAACAAGGAGTTACACATTTCATACTTTGTTTCACAATGTCGTATCAGTATCACAATCACAAAATACATACAGTATCATGGTCAAAAATACAATTATATATGCATGATTCAGAATCACCTAAAGTATTCAATCTAGCTTAGTTACAACGAATGAACTTCTTGGAGATTTTCCCAAAGTTTTTGCAAGGTTCACTGATCTGCTCTTACTTCACCTGAGGAGTGAAAATGGATGGGGTAAGCTGGGAAGCTCAATGGTTAATATATTTATATTCGGTTCTAATGAATCACACACCACACAATAATCATTCATAACACAACACATCGTCACAAAACAAAATGGGCTGAAAATTATTATCAATCATAACATCCAATATACATTGTATCTTAGCATGTTCAAATATGCAATGCATACACAATGGCTTGAGAGTTCCGTGGAATGAAACGGAGAAACTGAAGTTTACACCGTGAGACGAAACGAGTCCAATTTCTCACGATCTTGTGGCCATAAGTGGGCAGCCGGGAGAAGGCTATAGGTCAACGTGCATTTGACTAACGAAACGAATTCCTCTCTCGCCCACATAACAGATTTTCTATAATCATTCATTCTACATTGTGTTCATGCTTTCATGTTTCATAATTCTTTTCTTTTTCATTCACACCAGTTCACTGAAATTATCTCAATGCAACACCATATACATTTACGAAATATTTTTCCCACATCAACAATGGTTCAAAACATACATATTTAACATAAATAGATTCAATTATTTCAACTCATCATCACTAAACCATAATATATTACTCACATTCACAATAAATAAAGCAACATACTCATCATACATGCATATAATCAAGGTAGTTCATCATAACAACTATAAATATATTACCCACCTATTTAGTTTGAAATTTTCGAAAGTCAAGCTCGTTCTTCTTCTCGCTCTTGGTGTCTATATTCCCGGTTCCCTAAAAACACACATGTCTTCATTTAATCACACACACACCAAAAAGCTTCCTTAACCCTAGCCATCCATGAATAAGCTCACAATAAATATATTCTTTATTTTTATCTAACTAGAATAACTAAAATCTAACACCATCTTCTTATTCTTCTTCTTTCTTTCCTCATCTTCATCATATAACAAAAACCTAATTTTTCTCCACTTCTTTCAACATCTTCTTCACATAAAACCTACCTCTTTCTTCTATCAAAACTAAAGAATAGGAAGGCTTACCTCACTAAAAAAAAAATTAGCTAAAACTCTTCCTTCTTCCTTTTTCCTTGCTATTTTCTTCTTTCTTCTCCTTGCTTTGTTTTTCCTTCTTCTCTTCCTCAAGGTTTCTCACGATTCTTCTCTTCTTATTTCTTAAAATATACAACTCTCTACTCCTTTTCTCATAACTCATGTCTCTTCTCTTCTTGTCTTATTCAATTTAATGCAATTCTTTGTGCTTTTACCATTTTGCCCTTCTTTATACAAATAATTCCTAATATCTCCTTCACCTTATTCTCTTCATCTTCTTTTAATTCACACACCCACACACACATGACTCCTTCTCTATTTTGTCTTATTCATTTAAGACGCCCTCTTGCTTTTACCAATTTACCCCTTCTTTTTTTAGGAAATTCCTATTAACTCCTTCACTTAATTTTAATTACTTCTTTTAATCCATACCACCACATAAAATTAAAAATATACCTTATTAGACTCCAAAATTCCTAATTCATAAATTCTAATTTATTCTCATGCTAGATAATTTAATAAAATAAAGAAAATAAAAATAAAATATAATGAAATAAAAATAAAAAATCCTAAAAAATACGGGATCCAACATGGAGCGTACACAACTTTTTCATCATCCTCACAATCCATCTGATCCAGTATTCTCTCGGTATTTCTCAACCAAGTCTCGGCTTCTTCTAGATCCATTGTCCCATAAAAATCCACTGCTCCATACTTCGTCAGCTTGTCAAACTACTTCTCCTTCTTACTTGGGGCCAGAGCAGAAGTTTGTGGCATCTGGCCCATGGCCTGGACAAATGCCTAGAACATCCTCAGATACTAGGCACTTGCTCCTGCGAATGAAGAGACTCCCTCATTTGTGATCACACGGCTCACTACTTTGCCCTACAAAAGCCTCAACATTTCCTGGGGCTATAGACTCATCAATACTCTCCTCTCCTAGTGGAGAGTCAGATGCAATTGATCCTTGCAAAACTTCTCGTGTTCTTCTACGAGGTGGCATCTTACTCCTTCAATTCAAACACTAATAGTTAGCTGACCCCTCATTTTAATCTTCTTTCCGACAAGTATGCATGATATGCTTGTCACTTAATGCAATCAGTCAATTCAACAATGCAAATAATTTATCACATTTTATACCATTATGCATTTTAAGCCTAGGAATCCTAAAAAGCCTAAGCTTTGATACCTAAAGATGTTGGGTCCCAGTTACAGTACTTATCCCAAAGCGACAATTAGAAATGGTCGGTAAAGATAGTGCGAGAGCAGAACTTTGCCACGGCAATCAAATGTTCGCCGCAGCGAAACTATAGTAATATTTCTAATGCCCTTTTAGGAAAAGTTTTCTATGGCCAACCACTGGCTTCGCCATGATGAAGTTCCCAGATTCGAACTTAAGCATCTCTTGGGAAAAATACACCGCGGCGATGGTTCGGATTCGTCGCAACAAAATTACCAAAATCAAATAGAAACACCCTTCAGGAAAGGTTTGCCGCGGCCAAGGTTTGGCTTTGTTGCGGCAAAACCCTCGATTCACAACCCAAATCCCAACAATCCAACACTACTTAATACAAATACACATACAATTTTTTCACAACAACCACAGCAATTCATCCAAAGATAAACATGAACGTAAATGAAAGAAACTTCCTCAAATCTCATTATTGAATCAAACGAAGTTTGTACATAGCTTTAGTTCATATCAACAACTACATCAATACTTAATACAAAATACTAATGGATGCTCATGTTTGATATGTTGATAAAGCTACTCCGTTCTTTTTATGGTTTTCCTTCGAATTATTCTTTTTCCTTTCTTTTTTAAAAGGTGGTGTTCCATGCTACCAGACCTTAATCTGCCTCTAGAAAACCTGTGTGAGCTCCCGAAGTTAAGTGAGGAAGAGATCAAAATTCTTAATGATAAGATGAACACATGAAAAATGACAAAAAGATGGATAAAAGCCATCTACTTTTCGGGGAGCAATAAGCGTCCCAAAGGTCGAAGACCCAGAGAGCTTCTCTCATATGACAAAAAGGGGTTTCATCCATTTTGAAGATGAAACACTTTAAGAGCCCCTTATAGTTTTACGCGACCTTAAACTGAGAGGTGCAAGCAGCGACTACTACCAAAAACTAATGAAAGCTAAAGCCCCAATCTATAAAATAGGTAAGGCTGTCTAAGATCGAAAAATAACATTTTTGGATAAAACTCATTAGCAATAGTCAGCCTAGCTTAAAAGGTTGAAATTAAGCCTAAAAAGAAAAATCAAAGATAAAGCTATTCCTGCACGAGCACAAAATAATACCCTCTACATGGCATCAGTGTTTTAAGTACAAGACTCCCGAAGGAGAAGAGGATCTTTTCTTCGCAAATACCAAGCTTTTCACGACGACAGAAACATTCTATGCAGATTACAAATTCTATTTGGAGCCAACTAAGGTTTTCTAACTTACCTACACCTCTAGATCAAATGACTTTCTCGGATAAATTCTTTCTATTTAAGCAGATCGCAGGCCAACCATGAAGAAGACGTATCACTACACCCCTGGTGAGCAATGTCGGGAAAGTGATCCCCTCTTGAGTAGAAAGAGCCTCTCTCAAAGTACAAAAGTCTCTAAATATCTTGGAGTTTGCTTGAATGCCTTGCAAGGATTGCTAAACTTCTCATTCCGCGCTTGAGGAGTGAAAATAATGGGTTAAGCTATATGGCCCAGTGGCTAATACATTTATAGCCATTGGTAACAAGCCACACAATCAAGAATATTTGTATATATGTATATAGATATATGCATTTATAACTCATCTTAATCTAGCATTTAGGTTATCAACAATCCAAACTCAAAGATTCATAGTTAAAGATTCTATCACATAAAGCATATCATTTACATTTAAGCATCAAAACATATCATTCAATTATACGTCATACTTGACAATTTAAGGATGAAATGCACAAACAAATGGCTTGAGAGTCCCATGGGTCGAAATGGAGAAATTGAAGTTTACACTATAAACAAAATGAGTCTGATTCTTAGGATCTCATATGCCACAAGCAGGTAGCTGGGATAAGGATTAGGGTCAACGTGCACGTGACTAATGAAATGGTTTCTCTCTTGCCCAAACACAAGCAAATTCTTATGCTCAATTAATTTCATTACATGTTCATACTTTCATGCATCTTATACTTTTTCCTCTTTTTCGATTATGCAAAATGTCGTAGCATCATTCAAGGCATGACATGATAACACATCATAATGCACTTTCCAACATTCATAATAAGTCAAATTTAAGAAATTTAAGAATACACACACACAATTAAATAATTTGCTCATCTCACAATAACCATAAATATATTTTATCCTATTTTATTTTTTTACTGTTTGTGTATTGATTATAGTCCCACCATCAATTCTTCTTACCTTTATAATTTTATTTTAGTTATATATTTTTTATCAAAATTTTCCCTAATTTTGGAGCGTAGTCACCATGAAATCCGAAACAAAACCTGGGGCCAACATATTTACTGTATGAGGAATGAGTTTGAGATCTTATGGATGATCCAATGCATAATAATTATAACAGTATATAGGTTGGAAACCTGTGATGCAGCTCCCATGAGGCTTATTGGTGAAAAATTCCACAAGCCTAGGAGTCACAACGAGAACTTGCTTTCTCAATTCATATGGTGTAACAATGTCACGTACCATAGTGCTTATTTAAAATCAAACTTTGGAAATGAACTTGTAGGTGATTAATTCAAACATGAATACCTAAACTTCATTGTGATTAATTCAAACTTAGTATTAACATAAGAAATTCGTAGGTTTAATAGACATGACAATTCTTTGCATAATAAACCTCTAGGACGGTATATAGGCTAGAAACCCATGATGCAGCTCCCCTGAGGCTTATCAATGAAAATTTCCATGAGCCTAGTAGTCACAGCGAGAACTTGCTTTCTTAATTCATAGGTGTAAACAATGTCACGTACCATTGTGTTGTTAAGTTTAAAATCAAACTTTGGAAATCAACTTGTAGGTGATTAATTCAAACATGAATACTTGAACTTCAATGTGATTGCTCAATGTAGTGTTGGATTTAATACATGTATGTTTTTTTTTACTTCTTAATGTCACTTCTTACAGGAAATTAGTTAGCATATTGTTTTATTTTACTGATATATAATCACATATGTTTTCTATCAATTAAGCTGTCCAACTTTTGTTCACGTTTGGAATATCATTAGAATAATTGATGGATAGATGTATGAATTACAGTTCATTTATAAGGTTATTCTGAGTTAGAGTGTGGTGATTATCCAATCACTAAGATGGAATTAGTTGTGAATGAGTTTTCTAATTGTGGGATAGGTTGTTTTCAATTTGGAGGGGAAATGGTTAGAGACTTGTAAACTTAAAGGATGTTCTATAAAGTAAAAATGATCTTGGATGTATAGACGATTAACACACGATGGTTTCATTAATCCTAAGTTTGTTGAGGTAGTTGAAACTTTTATTCACTGTGCATATTTTCAACCTGCATATATGAATGGCCCAAAGATCATATGTCCACGTAAAAACTGAAAACATATTCATTTTCTTCCTATTGATGAAGTGAATATCCATTTGTTAAGAAAAGGTGTTCCAAATTATTTTGAGTGGACACTACATGGGGAGCCATTAATTTGTAGCACCTCAAGGGGTAATGAAATAAACTCCTCAATAAATGTGGATAAGTTTGAAGAGGGGACTAGATTTAGAAAAAGTAATGTGGGTGCAACTAAAAAATCCTTACATCCAAATGGATTATGATGCAGCCGATTATACCTTTCAAGAAAATATAGAAAATTTTGAAGAAGAACCGAATCCACATGCAAAACTGTTTTTTCACTTACTATAATCAGCTGACCAAGAATTATGGCCAATTTGTCAGACTATGACTCAATTATCTTTAACTGCTGGAATATTGAACATAAAATCTAAAGGGCATATTTCTGATCAAAGTTTTGATAAAATTCTTGCTTGTTATAATGAATCATTACCTCCTGATCATATAACGATTGATATTTTTTACAATATGAAGAAACTTATCAGGGGTCTTGGTTTGCCAATTGAAAAACTTGATTATTGCAAATTGGGATGTATGTTGTTTTGGGGAGATGATATGGAATTACAAAAGTGAAAATTTTGTGATCAATCTAAGTTCAAACCTAGAAAGCATACTATAAAACAGAAATTAATACCTTGGAAGTGAATGTATTATTTCGCGCTTACTCCGAGACTTCAAAGACTATATGCCTCTAATGCTACTACATCTCACATGAGATGGCATAATGAACATGAACAAGAAGATGGAATAATGAGCCATCTTTCAGATGCTCTTGCATGGAAACATTTCAATAACACCCCATTATGAGTTTGCGACTGAAAGAAGAAATGTTAGGTTGGGATTGTCAACGGATGGATTCCAACCTTTTGGTCAATCCGGCCAACAATATTCATTATCGTCAATCATAATTACTCCTTATAATTTGCCTCCATGGATGTGTATGAATGAGGATATATGTTCTTGATAGTGCTTATGTCAGGGACTACAAATTCAAAGCATAAATTTGATGTATTCTTACAACCATTGGAATCTAAATTGCATCATCTTTGGTAATATGGTGTGGAGACATATGGTGTGTCTCTTAAACAAAAGTTTTTGTTAAGACCAGCTTTGATGTGGGCTATTAGTGATTTCCCGATGTATGCTATGTTGTCTGGATAAAGAACAGTAGGGAAATTGGCTTGTCCTTATTGTGACAATGATTATGATATGTTGTATCTTCCAAATGGGGCCAAAACATCTTAGTTTAACAATTACAGGAAATTTCTTCCTTCATATCATCTTTTTAGACGCAATAAACAAATTTTCATTAAGAATAGGATGAATCAAAAACGTCCTCCCTCTCACAAAGCTGGTGAAGAGATATTGCAAGAGATTGATGAATTAAGGCTGTCGAAAGTTAAAGAACTTGGAGCTTATGAAGTTAATACAAGCATTAGTGAAAATTTTGGTTGGAGAAAACACAACATCTTTTAGGATTTGCCATGTAAGAAAGCTAATTTGATATGTCATAACGTAGATGTGATGCATATTGAAAAAAATATTTTTGACAGTTTGTTCAGTACCATAATGAACATTAAGGGAGGACAAAAGACAATTAAAAATCACGAGCTGATTTGAAACTTTTTTTATAGAAGGAATGAGTTAGATAAAGATCTTTGCACTGGTAAATATCAGAAGGCATGCTACACTTTGGACAAAAAACAAAAGGAAATTTTATATGAATGGTTGAAAAGTCTAGAGTTTCTCGATGGTTATGTTTCCAACTTTGCAAGGTGTATAGACATGAGGAAGTTCAAATTATTTGGGATGAAAAGTCATGATTGTCATATGTTTATACAAAGGCTAATTCCAATTGCATTTCAGAAGTTGCTACCAAAAAACGTGTGGGAAGCTATAATAGAATTAAGTTTGTTTTTTAAAAGATTAACAACACTTAAATAAAGTTGGTTGAAATGGAAAAACTAGAAAAGGAAATTCCATTAATCTTGTGCAAATTAAAAGGGATTTTCCCTTCAAGCTTCTTTCACTATATGGAGTAGCACATGAGGCTAAACTTGTTAGTCTAGTTCAATATTAATGGATGTATCCGTTTGACAGGTAATTATAATAAATATTTAAATTGGAGTTATAACATCTTTTAATCACAAAATTGTAATAACGTTATCTGCTAATGTAGGTATTTGTACCACTTGAAGAAAAATGTTAAAAACAAGGCTAAAGTTGAAGGTTCGATATGTAATGCTTATTTACTGGAGGAAGTAAGTACATTTTGTTCACATTATTTTGAGCTGCATGTGCACATAAGAGAAGAAAAGTTCCTCATGATGACAATAGGGGAGGAACGGGTGATGTTGATGGTAACTTATCCATTTTCACATATCCTTGACGAACATATAGATGGTCAATAAAAAGAATGATAACAAAGAAAGAAATAGAGGCTACCCATAGTTACATTTTATTGAACTGTCATGAGGTTCATCCTTTCATGCAATAAGTTGAAGTTGATTATGAAATTGATTATTTGGATTTTCGAAGTTAGTGTTGTTCACAACTAAAATACATAATAATGCTTTTAGATTATACAAGAAATGGTTATGCAAGCTAATGCTCGATAAAACACATGATGATATCAATAAAGAAGTTGAAAGGCACTTTCCTTGATGGTTAGAGAAATATGTAAGTGTTCACTTACAATTATTAAAATGGTTGAATTATCATATCAAAGTGTTCAAATGACATTATACTATTTAATATGATAATTTATTTTTAAGTAGGCCTT
This sequence comes from Erythroxylum rotundifolium, assembly GCA_027563915.1. Classification (NCBI taxonomy): domain Eukaryota; kingdom Viridiplantae; phylum Streptophyta; class Magnoliopsida; order Malpighiales; family Erythroxylaceae; genus Erythroxylum; species Erythroxylum rotundifolium. Next base: position 41,376,101 of record JAOSBO010000210.1, read on the forward strand.
AGAAAATCCAAAAGAGAACAAGTTCATATATGATCTTATGAAAAGATCTTTGCGAATTGTTAAATCATAACTAGTGTATTTCATTAATAGATACAAATTTCATACAGAATATCATAGTAATAGCATGGAAATAGTAAATGGTGAGGTTTGCATACAAGAAAATTGATGGATTACTATAGTAAAATTATCAAGATACTTGAAATTGAGTACCCTGCACTACCAATAAAGGTAGAGTGTGATATTTAAGTGTAACTAGTTTGATCCAACTCCTAATGTTGGTACCAAAGTGCATAGTTGATACAATCTAGTCGAAATCAACCATCGAAGAAGATTTAGACAATTTGAACATTTTTTGTTGGCAATGCAAGTGATCAAGGTGTATTATTTTCCTTTTCTCGACTTACGATGAGATAAGTCAGATTGGTTGGCCATTTACAAAGTAAAGCGTAGAGGTGTTTTTAAATTACATGAAAAAGGAGAAAATAAGAGAATTGAAAGTGAAGCATTTTAGGAAAAGTTTTATGAACTAAATGCATGTGTAACATATGACAAGAATGAACCTTTGAACAATCCAAATAATGAATATATTGAAATTTCATCTGGAGAGGATGAGGACGGCGAGAGATTTGAAGAGGACCCTAAGTTTTATTTTAATTCTTCAAAAAAAGAAGAGGATGATGATTTTGATTTTGATTTACAATTAAGTGATCATGATAGTGATTAATTTGTGTTTGTAATAGAATATGATATGAATAAATCTGTTAAGTCAATTAAAATGCATATATTTTGGACTTAATTTTGATTGATTTGTGAAATTGGTATCCAAAAATTGATGG
>JAOSBO010000210.1:41377036-41392512 GCA_027563915.1 Erythroxylum rotundifolium
GAAAATTCCTACTAACTCCTTCACTTTATTTTAATTCTTTCTTTTAATTCATACCACCATATAAAATTCAAAATATACTATATTAAACTCCAAAAATTCCTAATTCATAAATTCTAATATACTTTCATACTTGATAATTTAATAAAATAAAGAAAATAAAATAAGATATAAAAATCCTAAAAACGGGATCCAACAGGTTGAAATTGGAAGTTCTTCTAATTCAAGAGGAAGAACTTAATTTACAGAATGGACGAGCAATATGGCTCTCCCAAGGAGACAGAAATACAACATACTTCCATGACAAGCACAAATATAGACGAAAGCATAAGAAACTCAAATCACTCAAGTTGGAAAGTGGTATTTGGACCATAGACCCTATCCAAATCAACAAGGAAATTACACAGTTCTACAGCAAACTATATCAAAGCACAAATCCGAGAGCATCAACTCAGCGATACCATATAAGAGACAAATGCCCAGCACTGACAGGAGGTTAATTAAATATGCTTGCCAAAGAGGTTACACTTTTAGAGATACATGAAGCCTTGTTCCAGATGAACCCAAACAAAGCCCCTGGCCCAAATGGCCTCACAACTAGTTTTTATCAACATAACTAGAGCAAAGTTTCTTCCTCACTCACCAACTATGTACAACAAATGTTCATAGAAGGAAAGATGCAGCCATCACTCAACAAAGATTTGATTATTTTGATCCCTAAAGTAAAGGAACCAATCTCTGTACGTCACTTTAGACCCATCTCCTTGATCAACATTTGTGCAAAACTAATAACAAAAATCATAGCTAATAGATTGCAATGGATCCTCCTAGAAATAATACAGCCTAACCAGGCAGCATTCATAAAGGGAAGATCTATCACAGAGAGTATTGTGATAGCACAAGAAGCCATCCATCACATAGATGATAATTTAGAGAAACATGCATACATGGCAATCAAAATAGATCTTGGAACGGCATTTGACAAACTGAAATGGGAGTTCATATTTGACACACTAAAAGATGTTGGATTACCCTCATCTCTTAGCAGCCTAATTATGAGCACCTTAACAACAAACACAACACAGATTGTGTGGGAAGGGGTTGCAGGGCCTACCTTTCAACCTAATCAGGGCGTAAGGCAAGGAGACCCACTATCACCCTACCTCTTTATCATGTGCATGAATAGGCTTTCATAAGCCATAAATCACAACATACAGATTGGCCAATGGAAGCCACTTGAATTTGGAACTCAACAAACAGAGCTACCTCATCTGCTTTTTGCAGATGATCTTTTGATTTTTACCAAAGTTACACCTCAACAAGCAGTCATAATTGAAAAAGTCTTTTCAGAGTTTTGCAAACATTCAGGGCAGAGCATCAACAAGGAAAAGTCTTCATTATACATTTCAAAAGGCGCTCCTATTTGCATCGTGTGTGAAATAGAATCCATTCTACACATTAGGTCAGTCCCACAATTAGGCACATACTTAGGAGCACAGATCATACATAGAAAATTGACCACAAATTCATACAAGGATCTAATTCTTAAAGTTCAGGAAAGAGCAAAGAAATGCGATGCTCGCAAGATCTCAATGGCAGGAAGGCTTACACTTTACAATTCTATTCTAACAGCCATCCCTACCTACCTAATGCAGACTTCACGTCTGTTTGTTTCAACATGCAAAGAACTAGAAAAGGTATGTAGGAGATTCTTGTGGGGTTCCAACAATTTAGAGAAAAAGACTCCTCTTGTCAAATGGGAGGTAATATGCCAACCAACACATAGAGGTGGTCTGGGCATAAGGAAACTCTAAGAACAAAACATGGCACTGATACTCAAACTAATATGGGACCTGGCCTCAGAGGAAACCAAGCTATGGACTGATATTTTCAAGGCCAAGTACAACCTATCTAACCTGTCAGACACATTCTTGGTGAATAGAAAGTCACATTTATGAAAACAGTTTCACAAATTGTGGAGCCATGTCCAACAAAGTATAAGGTGGGAAGTCAAGGATGGAAGTAGATTATCCTTTTGGCAAGACAGGTGGCTCCCATCCAATTAGACAATCATGGAACAAATAACATTACAATTGACAAAATCCCAATTGAAAGAAAAACCATTAGACTATGTCACAAAAACAGGCGATTGGGACATGCATAAGTTACAGAGTTTACTACCCCAACACATCACCGACCGGATTATTGCTATACCATCACCAAAAAGTTCATATGGCAGAGACATTAAAGCTTGGAGATGGTCAACAAATGGCAAATTTACATCAACTTTAGCATATGCATCACTATGCAATCAACTATGGGATCCAGAAACACAGGGATGGCAACATATCTAGAAACAACAGATCCCAGAAAGGGTTAAACTCTTTCTCTAAAGAATAAGGAAAGAGGCACTTTGGACAAACCAAAGAAGATCCCTAGTAGATCTTGCCCCAAATCCAAATTGCCACATCTGTGGAAATGTGGAATCAATAATACACATCCTTAGGGATTGTAACAAGGCCAAACGAATATGGCAACATATAAGGCTAGACTTCAACCCCCTCTTCTGAGAGGAGTCCAGTCTTCAATCATAGGTCACCACTAACATGTGTGCATCTTCATTGCAGGAAAACATTCCATGGTCACATTGGTTCGCTATAACCTGCTGGACTTTGTGGTCATCAAGACATGAACACGTTTTCCAGCAAAAGGAGCAAATGCCTTTTGGACTACACATCAAAATCAGATCATTGGTTAAGGAAAACTGGGGAGCATATCAAATTCAAGGACACAGGAGATCACAAAGACAGATCAAACTAGATCAACTCAACTAGGGGAGGCCTCTCCCGCTATGGCCAACGCACCACAGAGTCAGAACGGATGGCGCGTGCAAAGGGAACGCTCACCTCACTGAAGCAGCGGCAGCGGTACTTCTAGACCTTGAAGGAAACTAGCAAAAAACCACCACCATCACCACGGGGTCCTGCAATTCCCTGCAAAAGGAGTTGTGGGGTATCAGTTTGGGTATCAAGCTAGCAAAAATGGAAAGCGTATCAAATTTAATAATAGAATCCGATTGCATAGAGGCCATACATCTCCTTACCAGAGAGAAACCAATCCTGCTGGGAATCCATACACACATCATAGAAATCAAAAGGGCAGCAACAGATTTCGAAGAGGTGGCCTTCACTACATAAGAAGGGAATTCAACTCGTGGGTCGATGTCCTAGCGAAGAAGGGTTTCACCAAACACCACACACCCCAAGAATCTACCACACACAACCAAAGTGGATCGACACAACCGAGCGAAATACAGCGACTCCATCAGGATCGACGAGCATGTCACAATCTAGAACCACCATCGGCGTTCGCCAAACGAGGACCAATGCACCCCCACATAGTGAGAGGAATCACACCCAAAATCAAGAAGGAGGAGATGGAGAATCAATCGACTACACAGAGGTAGAGCAAATTCAACTACTTCGAATACCCAGAGAAGGAGAAGAATCTGGATTCTCACAACAGTCAAAGGATAATGGGGAACAGGAGAGCATTCAGAGAGTTTCAAGCACCCGTCCACATTTTCCAAGTCATCCACGTGGTTTATTTAATGGAAGAACAACTCCCCACTTCTACCCCCCGAGGGTTTTGTTGTAATTTCATCTGATGCCTAGGGCATCCTCTTATGTATTAAAAAAAAGAATCAAAAATCTAACTACCAAATGAAATTCGCATACACGTGGATATGGTATAGAGAAGTTATTCCAAAAAAGACCTTTTAGTTAACATGTTGACCAAGTTGATGCTCCAATATAAACATTATGACAAAAGCAATATTAGACAAGATGTTTAAGGTTTAAACTGGTATTAGACCTTCATAAAATCAGCTAAAGATTAAATAGAATTAAAGAATTTAAAATATAATTGAAAGGGATTATCCTTATTTATCAAAGAAGTTGAAGCTTAATTAAAAAAGATATTTTTAAATAAAAATTTATTAATTTATTTTGGTTCATAAGAACTTATTAATTTACCAAAATTGATCAGTTTTTAACAATAAAAGTTATTAAACTAAATCAAACTAAAAAATTAAAAACTGAACCAGAAAATTAGACGATTGAAGATTTTCATGATCGAACAGGCCGATTCGGTTAAGTTTTTTAATTATTGAAAAAACATTTTAGTAAAAGTTGATCTAAATTATTGTGGGACAAAACTTTATTAGTCAAAAGCCATACCTTTGGATTAGTCAAAAAGGTAGACATATATATTTTTTTATAAGAGATCTATTAAGCATAAGGAAGATAACAAGACCATGCATTTTAAAGTTAGGGAAACAAACTATGGAGAGGCCCTTTGATCTAACAATTTCCCCCAAGACTTCATTGTTGGAAAATTGTACCTTTTTCTATGTGAAAGAGGGTTCTTTTTAATAACCAAAAGTGCTGTATGTGATTAGGTTAGGTATTAACTATTAAGCAATTGATTATTTGGAAGGATAAGTCCTTAGTAATATTACCAATTTGGTTCCAAAACACATTACCCTGGATAAAGTGGTTCTAATCTTGGTAAAAGACATGTCATAAATTATTTGTCCATTCTGGTGGAAATGACTGTTATCGTATTTCCTATATATTCAAGGCCTCTCACATCCACTTATTTTAAGTTACTAACTCTTCCATTCGATTAAAGATAAGAGACCAAACATCAAAGAAACCATCAAAAACACTGTTGTCCTGCCTCCTTCTTATCCACATCTTGTTCTGAACCTAAAAACATGGTTAACATACGAGATTCTGAAACTCCGAAGAAGTCAGGGACAAACAAGTTTGCTATAGTTTGTTCCCTCTTGGCTTCTATGAATGCTATCTTACTTGGTTATGGTGAGTTCTTTTCATACTTAACATAATATGTTCCCTTGACTATTTTCGTCTTATCTTATTGGAAATCTTTTGAGAGATATGTTCACAAACCTAGGTACGTGATTGGACCAGCATCCTTTTTTTCTTTCAAGACCCTTTTCAGTAAAACTTGTATTTTTGTGGTTCATAGACTTTGGTGTAATGAGTGGAGCAATAATCTCTATCAAAAAGCAATTTAATCTCAGCGACGTTAAGGTAGGACTTCTAGTTGGTCTCCTGAGTATCTACTCCCTAGTCGGTGCAGCAGTTGCTGGTCGGACCTCGGATCGGATCGGTCGTCGGTACACTATCGTGGTTGCCCAATGTTTCTTCTTTGCCGGAGCCATTCTCATGGGGTTCGCCACTAACTATGCTTTTCTTATGTTTGGTCGCTTTGTTGCCGGTATTGGTGTTGGGTTTGCTATGATCAGTTCTCCAGTCTATGCAGCTGAGGTTGCTCCAGCCTCCATGCGCGGCTTCCTCACCTCATTCACAGAAGTATGTATACGTTTACATGACTCTTATATATCACATATCTGGAGAGAGATGATTATTAAAGCTCTTAAAACACCATAGAAACATGAAGGTTTTTTGTTTGACTTTAAGATATTAAAACTAGAAGAAAGAAATTAGGGTGTATTTTTTGTATGATAATGACATTTTTTTGATATATTAACCTTAAATATTGATGATGGTCTTAAACCACATGTAATACCTTCTTCTTGGTAAAATTAAAGTTTTATCCTCATCTGTTCTCAATTAGCTGTTACGGGTTATGATATATAATAAACTGTTTTAAGTATAGCGCATTGAATTGTTATAAATTTGATCTTTATTATACAAATCTAAAACAAAAAAAATCGGCACTAAAACCAATTATATTTTAAATGATTTGCATTATTTTGTAGTTTTTTGTCAATTTCGGAATTTTACTGGGATATTTATCGAACTATGCATTTTCCAAACTGCCGCTGAACTTGGGTTGGAGATTCATGTTGGGAATTGGTGCCATCCCTTCAGTTCTTCTTGCCCTTGGCATCTTGATTATGCCTGAATCGTCACGTTGGTTGGTGATGCAAGGTCGACTTGGTGAAGCCAAGCGAGTTCTTGACAGAACCTGTGACTCTAAAGAAGAAGCCGCTCAAAGATTAGTAGACATCAAACAAGTTGCTGGTATTCCACTGGACATTGACGCAGAAATTGCGGAGGTACCAAAGCAGAAAAGCCATGGAGCTGGTGTATGGAGAGACTTGTTTCTTCACCCTACTCCTGCGGTTCGTCACATATTGATTTGTGCCCTTGCAATGCACTTTTTCCAACAAGTTTCAGGCATAGACACCGTTGTCTTATACAGTCCTAGGATCTTCGAAAAGGCTGGCATCAAATCTTCAAGTGGCTTGCTGCTAGCAACTGTAGCTGTTGGAATAGTCAAAACATTGTCAATTCTAGTTGCTACGTCCATGTTAGATAAGAAGGGACGTAGGCCATTGCTTCTGAGCAGTGTTGGTGGTATGATAATGGCACTTTTACTTCTGGGGTCATGCCTTACAGTGACTCACCACTCTGATACTAAGGTCTCTTGGGCAGTTGGGGTAAGCATTGCAATGGTATACTTTTACGTGTTTGCGTTCTCTGTTGGGATGGGTCCTATGGTTTTTGTGTATTGCTCAGAGATTTTTCCATTGAGATTGAGATCTCAAGGTGTGGCTTTGGGGATGGCAGTGAATAGGTTGACGAGTGGGACAATATCCATTACCTTCTTGTCACTGTACCATGCAATAACAATTGGTGGGACGTTCTTCTTATTTGCAGGAATCGCTATGTTGGCTTTTGCGTTCTTTTATGTATGTTGTCCTGAGACTAAAGGGAGGCCTCTTGAAGAAATGGAAACGCTTTTTGGGAAGTTCTGGGGTTGGAGATCTATTTTGAAAGAAGAGAAGAATAAGGAAACTGAAATTTAAGGAGTTAGTTTCAGTTCAGTGAAGAATATGATGTTTTCATTGTCTCCTAACTAATCATTTTCAATTCTGTTTCACCTTCATCAACGTGATATATTAGCAACATTTGAAAATGAGAAGTTTGTAATTCCCAGAAAAGAAAAGAAAAGTTTTTCATAACAGTGGATGTGACAGGCAGTGGATTGGAATGTTTTTTTTTAATTTAGGTTATATTTTAGTTTATTTAGGAACTTACAATTGAATTATATTTTAAAGAAATTGAACTTTAGGACTAATATCCAGTAAAGAATCGGAATAAAAAATAGAAATAGAAATGAAAAGTAAAAATTGTAATAAAAATGATATTATTAATTATACATATTTGATATAAAATTAATCAAATTTAATAGTCACGTTCATATTTAGTATCAAATATTATAAATGACAATGAGAAATTTGTTACTCATATTTAGTTATTATATGGTTTATAATTTGTAAATAAATAATTAAAATATTTTATATTTTGTAAATAATTAATCAAAATTTTTCATATGATCTATAAATTTATTAATTTTAAATATTGATAAATAATGTTTATGGTAAGAATAAAAGTATCATTGAAATAAAATAAAACAATTGTTAAAACATTAAAATAAAAGATCATAATATGTAATTTTGATGATAAGAAATAATATCTTGATAATATTCTAATAGGCTAGCACTTCGGCCTCGATCCGATCCGGCTCGACCTAGCCCTGCCCAAAATCAACGAGCCAAGGCCTGGTTAACCAGCCTTGGGTTTGATTTTCTAGGCTCGACCTAAAACTCAGCAGGCAAATACAAAATGACATTGTTTTGAAATTTTTTAAAAAATAATAAATTGAGCTAGGGTCGACCTAACCTATTTTCATCCCTATATTCTAATAATATCTCTTTATCTCTTATTCCAAATAGCACTTAAGGCATTACTAAGTGATTCCCTAATTTATCAAAATATAATAGAAACAAGTCATAATTTTAAAGTTACTTTTTTCTTATATAATTATGCAAATTCTTACTTGGATAAGATTGAAACACTACAAGAAAATTACAAATTAGCAATAGAAAATTACTGACGAAAAAAATACCGTAGTAAATTGCCGACAGAAAATCAATTTATGTCGGTAACATTGTCAGGAAAAATAGCATTTTGCGATAGATAAAATATCAATCGATAAAGGTGGAGGGAAATTATCCCAAATAGCGACGAAAGGGTGATGTTTGTCGGTAAAATAGGTCGAAATGCTTGGCGGCATAAATAAGCGTAGGGGTGTACCGATGGAAATATATTTCGTCGATAATGTACCGACAGAATTGTTAATTCGTTGGTAGAATTGAAAGTTAAACATTGTCGTTTGCTTCGGTTTCAACTTTTTTAATAAAACGAAAATGACGTCGTTCGTTGCGTTTAAACTAAAAACTACCAAACCCCCCCCCCATCGTCATTTTCTTTTTTTTCATTTTCTCCTCTCTATTGTTGTTGGTTTTGTCATCGCTGTCGCCTTCCTCATCTCTGTCGCTGTTCTCATCTCTGTTTAAGGAGGGTGTTCTCCTCCCTTATGTTTTCTATTTCTTATATATGTGTGGACGAGTTTTATACCCATTTCGTGAAATGTTGTTCATGCATATTTTATGTTATGCCAGTAAACTATACTTGTCGGCATTTTACCATTATTGTGTGATGAATGACAATATGCAGTGTGATGAATGACAGTATATGAAGAATATGTAGTATTTTAATTGTTAATTTTTGATGGTATGAGTCACATTCCATTTAGCCATCTTGTTTTAGATATTCTAACTACTAAATTGTTCAAACTTTTGAGATTATACCTTCTGATTAGGAAAACAGGAGGTCATTCTTTATTATGAACTGAAACATCTATAAAGCATCTATCATATTGCTTATGCTTTCTTATTTGTTGTATGTTGTCTCCAAAATCTATTTTCATTTGAATTTTGGCCACTCTATTTGTTCTTTTAGATTATATTTGTCAAATCTTTCAACTATTAGTGTTGCTTCATATTTCTTAACTAGGCATGCTTTCGAATCTAAATTTTTCTTTAGTATTTAGTCATTTGTTTCAACTAGCTTAGAAATGTGATTTAAAGATGGCTAGTTCATTGTTCATCATTTTCATTTGCATTGTAGGTATTAGGAATTTGTTTTGCACAATGTGAATTTGGTTGACTACTTAACTTGGATAATTTAAAATTAAATCTAGGCTTGAGATTGAATTGCACCTAGATGAATTAGGCTTTTATTTTATTCATTCACTGTTATTTATTAAGACTATTTCAGTTTTTATAATTATGATCTCTCACTTCTTTTCTTTTCCTCATTTTGGCAATGCATTAAAACTTCACATATTAAGCATAAAGGAAGGAAAAATGTATCACATATAAGCCTAGAAATTCAAATTCTAAATCCATTTGTTTACACTCATTAGAAATTCATAAGAATCCATCAATACTAGGATAAATATCATATTAACTTCAAGAAAAACCTCACTTAAACCTAAAGACTTACATTTAGTCTCTAACCTAGAAAAGCCACCTTATTTGAAAATGTATCATTTCATTTGTCTATCTAAAACGTTAGAGTTACTATTCTTCTTCCCTCTAAAAGTTACTTTGTTATTTTAAATTCATGTTCTTGGTTTTTCATAATTGAATTTGTTTTTGTAGGAAAATTTTAAGGTGACGGAATAAGCTTCCTAAGATTAAGAACATCAATTTTCTTTAGCAAGTAAAATTGTTGGCTTCTCTTCTTTCTATTAGTCATAATTATTTCCTTTTTAGATGATAATGCATATTTAGTTTACTAGTATTTATGTCTTTATTAATATTTCATAATATTTTTAAATTTTGTGAATTTTTTGAATGATTCAAGGTTTAATACACTTTATTCCTTTGTGTTTCTACGTATTGATCTTTTAAGCTTTATTTTTATTATCTTTAACACATTATGTTATCAAGTATTTAGTTTTTGATACTTGATTTTTATGTGTCATTCACTAGTTCCTTATTTTTAGTCTTTCATAATGATAAAAAAAATGTAAAGCTTTAGAGATTAATATTGTAGGTTTTTCATATTATTTATGTTCAAGTTTTTATTCATTGTTCTTTAGGTAATTCTTAAATTGTTATTATATTTTATATTAGGTTTTACTTATATGCATATTTTCATTATGATATTTATGTTAAATTTGATCATATTTGGTTTGTGTATGGCATATTACGAATTTTTATAGCTTTGGTATTAGGACTTATGATAAGATTTGGAAAGCTAGACCAATTTCCTTTTAATTTATTTTATTATTTTAGTTTGGTTCTTAGATCTTTATAATTTTAATAAAGCATAATAAAAAAATTTCTTTAATTAGGTTTCTAAAACAAGGGTGGGTCAGGCCTAATATTACTCTCTTATTATCTTTAAAAACGTAAGTTAAATCAAGTTCAGATTCACAAGGAGGTTTAAATGAACTTTAAGACTTTTTTATTTTTAGAATCTATAACTATTAGTTTTGATTTATGTTTTTTTTTTCATTTTGGATTAAGATTTTAGGATTAATGCTTTTCAAATCAAAAACTCGTGTATGGGTCTTGGTTTAGCTAAACCTAGTCCCATTGTGATTAGTTCAAGTCTTCATTTAAATGCCTATATATGAACGTCGGTTTAAGTATTGTGTTTGAATTTGTGTGCTATTTGAGTTTGTATGTTATAAATGACAAATATGTTCATCAAAATCCCTACTGTACACTAAAATGTTATCAAAATACAAAACAACAAACTTCTAGTGAATGCACGTGGTATTATTTGTAAAGAGTAATGATATTTTTTGCATAGAATCATAGTATTTTTTGTATGGAATCATAAGAGTTTCAAATGTTAATACTTATAGTGAAATTTGGCGTTGTATGCAACAGATATAAATACAAAACTGTTGAACAAGTATATTATATTAAATATGAAATTTTCTTTTTCGAAGGCCTTATTTTGTGTTGCAGAGTGTCGCTCATCCTTGTAGTATGTGGTTGTCTATCCATCCAGGTAAGTCATCCAACTAATGTCTACCATATGTGTTGCTTTAACAGTACAAGTATATGGGTTTGGATTTTGTGTGAATGCAAAGGAGGTCTTGATTTTTTGTTGTTGTTTAGAATATTCTTATAATCATTGATGAGTTTTTATGTTCTTCTTTAATAGTCTAAGTATTCATGTTTGGGTTTTGTTTGAATCATTGATGAGTAGATGTATGAGTTACATTAGTAGTTACTGTATGTGGAATGAGTTTGAGATCTTATGGATGATCCAATGCATAATAAACCCCAAGGACAGTATATAGGTTGAAAACCTATGATGCAGCTCCCATGAGGCTTATCGATGAAAAATTCCACAAACCTAAGAGTCGCAGCGAGAACTTGCTTTCTCGATTCATATGGTGTAACAATTCCACAAACCATAGTGTTTGTTTAAAATCAAACTTTGGAAATGAACTTGTAGGTGATTAATTCAAACATGAATACCTGGACTTCATTGTGATTAATTCAAACTTAGTATTAACATAAAAAATTCGTAGGTTTAATAGACATTACAATTCTTTGCATAATAAACATCTAGGACAGTAAATAGGCTGGAAACCAACGATGCAACTCCCATGAGGCTATTCGTGAAAATTTCCACGAGCCTAGAAGTCACAGCGAGAACTTGCTTTCACGATTCACATATGTAAACGATGTCACGTACCATTATGTTGTTAGGTTTAAATTCAAACTTTGGAAATCAACTTATAGGTGATTAATTCAAATATGAATACTTGAACTTCAATATGATTGCTCGATGTAGTGTTGGATTTAATACATGTATGTATTTTTTTTACTTCTTAATGTCACTTCTTACAGGAAATTGTTTAGCATATTGTTTTATTTAACTGATATATACTCCCATATGTTATTTATCAATTAAGTCATCCAACTTTTGTTCATATTTGGAATATTTTTAGAATAATTGATGGATAGATGTATGAATTACAGTTCATTTGTAAGGTTATTATGAGTTAGAATGTGGTGATTATCCAATCACTAAGGTGGAATTAGTTGTGATTGAGTTTTCTAATTGTGAACTCATATGGTGGGATAGGTTGGTTTCAATTTGGAGGGAAAATAGTCAGAGAATTGTAAAAACTTTAGGGATGTTCTGTAAACTTAGGGAAAATGAAGGATAACAACTATGAAATCACTTTTTTAATAACATTTTTTCATAAATGAGTAATGTTGATAGATCTTGGATATATAGACGATTAACACCCGATGGTTAATTCAAATTAATTATTTTTGTTTAAGTTTAAATTTTAAGAGATTAATATAAACAATTTTCAAAAAATAATTAATATAATTTATAAAATTTATAGTTTCAATTTTTAAAATTTAAAAATTAAAATTAAAATAATAAAAATTATATTTCCTTAAATTAGAAATTAATTAGATATCATTTTTACATATCCAATTTCATATTAAGTTTGGCACTGCATTTGAAGAAAAACTTCTGATGTGATCCGACCAAACTCATTCTCAAGTTTAGTTTTAGCGACAGTTTAGTGATCTCTCAAGTTCTTTAGTTGGCCCTTCATGATGCAAATCTAAGAGGATCTTGAGGAGTTTTTAATTGAGCTCATTCATCATTGAAAAGTTATATTAAGAGGATTTTATGTATTCTTAAGGTTGGATGGAAGATATTGGAGAGAACGATGGTATTGACTTCTTTTGCTTTATCTAAATTCTTACGAGAGTATTCAAAGAAATATTAAGATATAAATAGCTAATACTCATGTCCTTATAATTTTTTAAAAAAAAATCATATCCTCATAAGTTATTTTACACATAAATATTTAATAATAAACAACTAATTTTATCAAAAATCTTTAAATAAAAATTGATGTTATCTACTGGGCAAATCAGCCACATTAACTCGTTGTTAGCTAACCACTGACAGAATCAGCTAACAACTAATACAAATTGTCAAACAAGGCCAAAATCTTAGAAATATCGGTTACTTATGTTTTGTATATTCACTTCAATAACATCTTTTCATAATCATATCGAATTTGGTAACTTAGTTTCATGAATTCCTTCCCCTTCTTAGGCTCATCATTCCTCCTTAGACACAAAAAACCATATTAAAGTTAAGTTTGTTTCAGCTAGTTTCCACTAGAAGTTAATAATAGTTTCCCTTAATTAAATTTAATTTATAAATTATCTATTATAGGATTAGCACTGCACTCAAACTGTACTCTTGAAGTTATGTTTCCTTAGGATTAAACAGTTAATAGACGTACATAAAGGTTATGTATTGAATTTGGTTCAAAAACAAGTTGAGTTGGGAACCGAAATTTATGTTAAACAAGTTTTCCAAAACATACTCACACATGGATTCTGTTTTCCTTTTGCAGATATAGGTCTAATTCGAACATTAATATTCATTGCCACAATATTATATAGTTGTTTACACTAGGACTCCATAATCCTTGTTTTGATATAATTCTGCAGTTGCCTGAGACTGTTTCTGTTATATATACATCAAGCAATTCTTCAGTTCTTAGTTATCAAAGAGTAAGTTATGTTTCTTCTTTTTCTACTTCCTATAAATCATCATCATCATGATTCTTTTGTTTCATGTGAATTCTTGAGTTTATTCTTTAATTTCTTGAAAGAAGAATAAAGATTTTCTTAAACTTCTCTGTCTGTGTCTCTTTGTGTATATATAAGAATAATGTGGACTCTTGAGAGTTGAAGAATGTTCCTTCAACTAGCTGTTGTGGGACAAGCCTTCCAAGACCCTTGAAGATTTCCAACAGACTCCCTCAAACACTGTTCACGCAAGCTATATTGAGTTTTGAAGATTTTTCAACTTTTGTACCTTGATTTGTATTTAAAAATGCTTCTTTAAAGTTGTAATAATACTATCTCACTGGTTTTGAATGTATGGTTGTGGATTGGTTGTGTTTGTGAAATTTTGTATATCACTCTCATGGAATCCGAAAACTAACTTCAGATTTTGTGAACTTCTATATTTAAGAGTTTTGCTTCAGTAACTCACACTTCAATATATGAAAAAACAAGGAAAAATGGACATAGATAGAAGAACTAAGAGTGAAACTTGAAATGTTGATTGGAGTTTTTCGTATTTCTTCTTTAAGCTACCATAGAGAAACTGAAAATGTGCTTTATATATTAGCTCTAATACTTCCTGATACAACCTTTTCTTTAAAAAGCTAAAAAAAAAAAGACACGATCTGAAAAGTAAAAAAGTAGTAGAAGCCTTTCTTCATTTGGCCAAACACAAAAGAAACTACATTGTCTTTAGCATAACAAAATCTGATTTCTTCAACAGCTAATTAATTCATCTGGAGACAAAAGCTGACTTTGTAAATCTGGATGTCAGCCAAAGAGCTGAAATGTATGATGCTCCAGCACACATGATCTGTTTAACTCTAATAAAACTTGATTACACTAATTAATCCAGGTTCAGGTTTTTTTCCTGCTCTGCATTTCTGCTTCTCTTCTGTTCTTCTTCAATCTGCATTTTCTGAAATCTTCTCAGCTGCTTCCATCTACTCTTCATCTTCATTTTTGCATTGCCTTTCACTTTAACAAAATTTGATCTTCATTCCTTTGATCCAAGCATTCTTGAATTATGCTGAGGATAATTATTTTTAGCTTCCATTTACTTCTGAACTCCTTCAACTTCCTTCTCAGCTTCCTTTTCTTCCTGATTTTTACTGACATAGCCAATTCCTCCACCATTTTAAACACTTCAGGCTACACAAGGCAATTCAAATCAACAACTGGCCTGTATAAGATCTCTTTTGAAGCATTGTAAGATGGCTGGAGGAACAGATAAAGTAGTAGTTGAAGATTTTGTAACTTCAAAGAAACCAAAGGCTAACAAGTATGCTATTGTCTGTTCACTCTTAGGTTCTATGACTTCTATGTTGATGGGTTATGGTAAGTTTCACCGTTAAAGAAATATGATCAATAGTTCTGTTTATGGCTTCTTTTGTCTGAGGAGAATTTACAACGTTTCTTTCTGCTCTGAATAACTTTCATACATTGGTGTAATGAGTGGAGCAACAATCTTCATCCAAGAACAGTTTCATCCTAGCGATGTTAGACTGGAACTTCTGGCTGGTCTCCTCAGTATCTACTCCCTCGTTGGTGCAGCTTTCGTTGGCCGGTCCTCAGACTTGATCGGCCGTCGCTACACCATTGTAGTTGTCGGATGCTTTTTCTTTACGGGAGCCATCCTGATGGGATTCACCACCAACTATGCTTTTCTTATGGTTGGTCGCTTTGTTGCTGGCATTCGCATTGGCTTTGCCACGATGATTTTGTTGATCCATGTTGTTTCATGCAACCAGCTATGCTGAAAATTGTGGAGGAGATAGCAAGTTCAATGAAGGTGAAGAGGAAAAGTAAAATGAAAAGTAGAATTCCACCAATGAAGAGGAAGCTAGAGATGATGGTTTTGAGAGCAATTCAGAGGTGTTTGGATTCAAAAACAAGAGTCCGAATGATTGAAAGTGATGAGCAAAGCCGGATA
>JAOSBO010000210.1:41431062-41454699 GCA_027563915.1 Erythroxylum rotundifolium
TACTTTTTTTGTTCCCATTTTGATAATGTATGTTTTAACCACAAGGGCATGGTGTAGTTGTAGCTAGAGGTATGGTGAATATCGGTCAATCCCATAAGGATAATTGATTGACTACCAACTATTCACAAAATTAATTATCTAGACTAATAATTGTGATTTATTGGGAAGGAAAATAAAATAACCATGCAAAATAAGAAAGAAGAAGTAATAATCAAGGACAAAATAATCTTTGAATAAGCTAGATTTACGTAAGGTGTTCCCTAAGACTATAGTGTATTCTACTTCTCTTTGAATTAATGAACAATTCTAGTTTCATGGTCCAATGAAAGTTCTTAAATTACAATTATATTCCCTCTAAAGATGTATAACTCATATCCTTAGATTCAATAAATTGAAATCTCTTTCTAAAAAATACAACTTTAGAATGCATCAATTAGATTTATGAATTGTCATGATCGATTTTACCTTAACCTTGGAAGATCTCGTGGTTCTCTTTTGAGTAACTTATGCTTAACCCTTTTTATCCATATTGTGATCTAACCATATAAATTATCTCTTGATCTTAATGTATGAATCAAATATTCAATCAATTATAACAATATGGATAAATCTTAAGAAATTTAGATATTCATTAAACCAAATGAAAAATCAACATATCAAATTCTAGGATCGATCCCACCTAAATCTATCTCCCATTCAGTTAACAATCAAACAAGAAATAAAAAAAGATAAAAAAAAGACAAAGGAGCCATCATCATGAATCTTTAATCTTGAATCCTTATTGAATCTTCTTGAATTCTTGTTCTTCTTCCAAGTACTAAATTTTCCTTGATCAATAACCAATGTAGAATGGCTCTAAATGATTCTTTTATGCTTTCAAGATCTCCTCTGGTTAACAAGCTCTCCCCTTTTCATTGCCTCCTCTTCTAATAACTAAAAATCCTATTTTATGAGTAACATAAACACAACATGGGTCTATGTACCTGTTGAGTTGTCTTTTACCCCTTTATATAACTATTCCTATAAAATAGTGCCATCAACACGAGATCAACAAGGAGATTTGTCTGGTTTTTATTGTTTTATCAAAGACGGAAAATAGGGGTACGTAGGGTGATGATGGATAAATAGAAATTATCCACCTTAGAATATAGCCCAAAAAGAGTAGCTTGTAGCTGTTGTATTATAAGGTTTTTCGTCATTTATTCTAAAATTGATCCAAATCAACTAAATTCTACTTCATTTTCCTTCAAAAGGTAGAAATAACACACAGAACAAAATACATCATTATTGGAGAATCAATACCTCTAAAAGTGTTTAAAATAAAAGCATAATGCTATAAAAAAATCACATTAAAAGTAATATATATTTAGCATACATTAAACTTCCTTATACTGAACCATTTGCTTGTACTAAAGTAAATCAATTTCATCAATCTATCTCAAACAAAAACAATTTTGATAAAAAACAATTACATACCAACCAAAATTCTCCATTACTTTTTCAATCATAAGGGCCATTAAAATGCTATAAGTAACTATTTACTTGTATCAATTCATAAATTATTTCAATCTACTTCATGATTTTTCAAACTTCAACCCGAATCACAAAATTTAATTCCATATACAAGATGAATATACAAAAGATGAAATGCTTCCTAACTTTCAAACATATTATTAATAGGACATAAAATTAAACAAAACAAGAACATTAAAGATTTGTTTGAACAACCACCTAGCCTTTTACATGAGAGTAAATATCTTGTCATGAATACTCTAGGTTACTCAACTAAGTCTCTATCTTAGATAGCTATTAGCACTACTCTTTCTCATCCTTTTTTATTTGGTTTAAAGTTAACAATGTGAAATTATTTATGCTTATTTATTCATAAAATTTTCACCAGTTTTTAATAATGAAAATGCTTAATATAATTCACATTTACTCATGTATGTGAAATTTAAATAAAGAATATTCTAATGCTCATAAAGCATCTATTCTAAAAAATTTATAAAGCATATTGAATTCATCTATCCACCAAAAACCACAACTAGTTAAATGAATATTTTGAATCACTAAAACAGTTAAACTCATAATGAATAATCTCCATTAGTATGCTTTCAAAGAAATTTCTTTTGAGCAACATCCTATTGAGAAATTTATGTTAAATTAATAAGCATGGTATAATATATAATCCCTCCTCAATACTTAAGATAAACATTGTCCTTAATGTTTCAAGCATATAAGAACAATAAAAACAATGAAGATATTGTAGAAAACTTAAACTTCCTTGATTTCAGACATATAGGCTAATTCTTGGTGTAATTTCATTAAATTCATTTTGCCATTTAAGAACAATTTGATTTGGAGAGGCATGAGAAAAAATTTGAGTCAAATAGAAAGAGTGCTAAAATACATATACAAAAAATCAATAAATGATACAAATAAAAAGTACAAAAGTAAGTCAGTCTTGTAGATGAGGATGAAATCCTGGTGGTTGAATATAGGAAACTATCATCCACGAGTCTTATGTGACATCGATGGAGATCATATCTATGAGGCCTTGTAGTGCCTATTATTAACGTATTGCCTAAATCATCCATCTAGTAGTCTGCAACAGGAACACTAACCCCCAAACCTAATTGCATGATAGGTTCATTTGTGCCTCAAATATCTACATCCTTGGTCTCCTCCTGTCCCATTGGCTCCTTGAACTCTATATTAGGGTCTCATCTAGCTCTACTCCATTAGCCTTGAGCTTTTCAGGTTAGCACTCTGACTCCTCCTAGTAATTACCTCTTTATGTGTTAGCTTAACAGCTTGGACCGATAGAGGTAGGATCTCCACCTTAAGATGGTGTCCTATCCTTTATAAGGTGTTACCCAGCTAATGCATGTACTAGTTTGTATATAAAGGTGCAATTGATTAGCTTGTGTATACAGTACTTAGAGGTTTGGGGGGAGATGATGCATGCTCTACACTTGCAGTCTAATTCTCCTGGGTGGGAGCCTCTACCACTCGTGTATTCACTGGCAAGTGATAAATAATGTCTTCTCCTATCTACCTAAAGCTTTACCATGCACATAGCTAATAGGATGTCCATCGTGAAAGGTATCGAAGTGCCTAATATTTCTATATCATGCTACACCCCCCCCCCCCCCCCCCAATCTAAGGATGACTAAGTCCCATTTATAATGTCAAAATTGGCATGATATAGGTACCCACAAACTAACTAGATGAAAGCATGTTAAAGCTGCATCCTCTTCATCTAACACATGCAGTAGATGAGGAAGAGGTCTATGTGGCTAGCCACATCTTGCTCTCCCTCCTAGCACAAAATGAACACATAAAGATTTTGTGCATGTAACTCGTCACTAGGAACCTAAGCCCTAAGGCCTCAGACTCGGTTGGATTATAGGGCCTTACATGGCCATCATTTGTGAATAGTTTCCAGATTCTATCTTTGGTAATCCCAATCTAGTGATATCCTATTAAGCTGTAGGGTCCTATTGTGCTTCTCTAAATATAGGTTAGGGAGGAACTAAATTGATTGTAACTAAGGTTATGGTCCACACCTCTTAGTCTAAAGTTAAGGATTAATTCAAACCCTTATAAATTCTTAGTATCATTGATTTCGAGTATACACATAAACTTCAAAGTTAGCTCCCTATACACTAGCACTCAAATGTTGAAAAAGTTGAGCATCCATCAAAGGAGATAATCTCCTCACTCCATCTTCCAGGTCCACCTCTTGTATTACATCCCAGTTGATGTATTTAGGTGCCTTAAACTACTTAGTCTAAAAGGATTGGTCCTCTGAGCCTTAGTGGTGAAGTGGAACAATAGGTGGCTTGGCTACTCTTATAGCACGTATGGTATTATTAAAGGTGGTAGTGGTGGTGCTATGGTGTTAGATGTCATCTTAATGTATAGTCTTGAAAGTAGTCATGTATGGTGTAGATATAATGACATCAACCCTAGGCCCATTAAGTGAAGGCAATTTACTATAGGCCTCTTAGGTGGTTTTAGTAGGTCTATCCTCCTTATAATACTATAGCTTGAAGAAATAGAAAATATAAGAGAGCAACTGGAAAAAGAAATTTTAGCACCAGATATATATAAGTGCAGAGCATAATGCAACAAATATGAATTATAATAATGTACTATTAAAGGATGTATTAACCTAGAATAATGGTAAAAGTGCATTTTGAACTCTATTATTTTTATCATAATACAACTTGAACTCTAAGATTTTAGAGTGTTTAATTTCACTTTTTACGTTATCAAATATTCAAAATAGACCTTAAGTGGACAAAAAATTAAACAAGATTAAATGTCTGTCAGTTAAGTGCCATATCATTGTTAACGTCACATTGTTAATATCAAAAAATAGTGGGCCCTATAGTGACATGTATACCACATTGCGTAATGCGCTCCCATATGACATTTTAAAAATTTAAAATTTTTAATTAACTTAATTATTTTCTAGTTTAATTATATTAGCTAAATTTTTAACGAAAATCCCTAATATAACTTATTTGAATCAATAAAATAATCCTCAAACTATTATGAAACTATAATTGAACTTAAAATCCCTAATTGAACCTACAAGCTTCTCCTCTCTCTAGTTTCACTTACTATAATGGAATTGGATCATTGCTTACATGAGAATTAGTGATATGGGGCCATTGTTAATTATCAACTGAAGGTTCTTATGTAGCAACAAAACTATGGATTCAACATTTTTTGCAGTGTCTTCTTTTAGGAGTAAAAACTTTAGGTATAATGTAGTTTTTTTTTTCACATAACAAATTCTAAAGAGGTTGAAAACGCTTATAGAAATCGAGTTTATAGTATTTTTCTAGCTAGATTGATATTCTTATTTTATTAAAGTCACATGTAGAAGAGAGTAATAATGTAAAAAGGATTAGCACTAAAATATCAATGCGTGTGGGTGATATTCATAGAACGGTTAATAAGTATATGATTTTCTATGAAAAGGTGTCTAAGAGAATATATTATTTGGAAAAGCAATATAATATGACTAAATTTGTCATTAGGATTAATCATTTTGTTATTAGTTGCCCAACAAATGTTTCTAGAAAAACATTTGCTACTTTAATAAATCTATCCATTGTCTTAAAGAAACCTGTTTAAGGAATTGATTATTACCTAGGAGGGACTAGTTGATAAGGTATAAGAGTTTACAATGTAAAAGGACCAGATACGTTAAAGTTCTTGATAATGTTGTTTCTAGAGTTCTCCTTGCTATAATTGAGATTGCATTTTTCAAGAATGTCTTACTTAGCTCCTTTTGGGCTTAATAGGGTTTCACAATAATTTAGGGATTAGTTTACTAATTTAGCTAAGTTAAATTAGGGATTTTAGTTAAAATTTAAGATTCTAAGATAAGTCATCTACCTTACTATACCACAAGACATAGACTTAGCAGTAGCACCCCCTAATTGATTTTAAAATAATTAAAAATGTCACATCAGTGATGGCACTCGAAAAATTTAAGGCTCAAGCTGTACAATTGGGGAGAAATTTAAAATGTTAATGTCAAATCTTATATTAAATTAAAAAAAGATCACTAATCAATTTTAATCTAATTATTATTCACTTAGGTTAAAACTGAAATAGATAATTAGTCACTAATAACTTGAAATGTTATAAATTACTTGAGATGTTCCGCGGGTGGACTAACCAACCACTTTGGGGGTGTTGTCTCTAGAATCTGATACAGTTCGCTTCACTTCCCATCATGTTAAGACTATGTTCTAACATGAGCCCCACCTATAACGAGAAATTTTAGGGATCGAAGGGACAACGTAGGAAGAAGAGATAAAAAGATTTTGGTATAAACACACGAGATACGAATTTTTTCTTGGAAAATGTAGAAAGAAGAAGAGGAGAAAAATAGATTTTGGGTATCAATTAATTCGATTGAGTTGTCAAAAATATAACTCCTTACTCGTCTACTATTTGAGAAGAAGAGAGAAACAAATACTATAAGAAAACAACATAATTCGCGACATTTTATTGATAAAACATCACTAAATGTGAAGACTTTTTTGTGACGTTTAAAAAGACGTCACGAAAAGTTTGAAATTTTCATGATGTTTTATGAAAACATCTCAGATCTGTAACACTTGTTGCGACATTTTTTAATTAAAAAGTCACGAAATAGAAACCATGAATTTTTGTTAAATAAAATGTCACTATTGGCTATTGAAAAATAACATTTTCTTGTCATGAGTTCATTTCCCACCATTTTGCTGATTTCTTCTCTGACATTTCTTCTTCTCTTATTTCTTCTCTCCGCCTTCTTCCCACCCAAAATTGGTTTCTTTTCTCTACCTTCTTCTTTTTGCAGCAAACAAAACGCAATGTAAGGTTTACGCCGCCCGGGCTTTGTATTTCACTTTGTTGGTGGTTGTTATATTTCACCGTCATCATTAGAGCCCTTAATTCTCATGTTTTCGTTTATAAGGTATTGTTTCCTTTGTTGAGTAGTTTTTTTTTAATTTCTTTGTTTTATATCTTATCTTTCTACTTGAGCTTGCGTTTTCTTATCTTAGAACGATTATGTAACCATTACAACAAAATATAAAGTTTAATGACACAAAAAGTAGAGTTTGAAGACGCTTTTTTTGTCTTAAAAATAATTTTAGATGCTTTACAAAGCGTAAAAAAAACAAGTGTCATAAAAACTATGTTGACAGTTTTCTTAGACACATAGATGCGTCGAAAAAACATAAATTTTTTACGTATCTAAGCATCGAAAAAACATAGATTTTTTACGCATCTAAGCGTAAAAAATCTAAGCGTCGAAAATCTATTTACACATAAATGCGTTGAAAACGTACATTTACGATAGTTTTTTTAGACACATAAATACTATTTTAGACGCTTTGTGTAAGTTTTTAGATGTTTTTTTTGCTGATATATTTCACTTTTAGACAGTTTTTTACATCGAAAAATTCCACCATTTTTTAATAAGAAAGCATACAATTTAATTTTTTCATTTTTTAAGAGTTACTATTACACAAAGAAAATGAATTTCTAAATTGGACGATGTCTCTAGCTCTTGAAACAGGATCTCAAATTTTTACATTGAGAGCTCTCATAAACCATTGTTTCCAGGTTGGTCTCATAGCCTGTGCTTAAGATAGGGACAGAGCCCAACCCAAAACTTCTCAGCTCTTGAGGCATAGGAATCCGTTCCCCACCACTCACAATTTACTTCGATGCACACTATGTATGTGAAACGAATATAGCCCACTCACATCGTGAACTTTGTGGGACCGAAAAGGCAATAACTACTAAATAGGTTGCACAAGCGCATCGATAATGACAGGCATGACAAACTATACGCAAATCCAGATCAGATCCAGTAGGAGAAGACACAAATGTACCATTTTCCAAAAGTTGAAATAAGACAAATACTAATATCAAATGTTAAATCCTTTAAAATATAATTCATAGAGTGCAGACAACTAATGAGTAAGCTTAGAGGATGAATAGAATCACTAAGACAAGGGTTGCAATCAAAGAGCTAATTATCCATTTGTTTCTGTTCATCGTTCTCGACATAGGTGATAGTAGTTTCTTGCTCCTCATTTTTTCCTTGAAAATAAGTTTGTTGATTATTACAAGGATAGAGTAACAAATTAATTGAAACCCTAAACTGAAAGCTAGCATGTAATGATAAGTTGGGTCATAATAGAGTTGTGTCAAGCAAAACTTAGTCACATGTGGATATGACCTAAGGCTCAAGCCCAATCGAGGCTTATAAACCTTGCTTTTTCTAGGCTCAAGCCATGGTCCAAAGAGCCCAAATCTACTAAATTTCAAATAAAAATTTGTATTCAAATCAAGTGCCCTAAGTTCAAAATTTGAATTTTTTTACCAAAACCAAAATCACATTGAAACTCGATTAAGACCTAACCATTTTGCCTAAGTATATTTGTAGCCAGCAATTCCAGGTTAGAGACAGAGTCAGGTTTAAAAGAGGCCTCAATTAGTAAGCTTTAAATTCTTTAGTATTTTAGCAATGGCCTCCGATTTGCAAGTAAGAAATCAAACCATAGACAAGGACTTCTCCAGACTTTCGAGACGAAAATAATCAAATATAAACCACTTTACATTGTATGAAAACAATTCTTATAACTCAAAAGCTCTTCTCCAATTCTTTCATTTCTGTTTTGACTTTTCATGATTTAAGCCTTTAAATTTGAAAAACTATTCACTTTCCTGAATATAGCAAGTAAATACATTGTATCTGTGAATTTGTGATGGACTAAAAGGCATACCGTGCTGTGAGCATGTAAAAGAGACTGACGTTGTTGATGCAAAACTTAGAGGATTGAGACACCAAGTTCTTCTGTTTCCAACATTGTTCTTCTACTTTCCTTTAATCATAGATGGGAACAATATCAGTCAGTTTGCATATGAAAGAAAAATCAATTTGATAACATATGTAACTAGATTAAGCAAAGCCAGAATATTGGCAGAATGACGGAGACTTCAAATGAGAATTAACTTCATTAAAACTGCATTAAAGGCACCCCATAAACAAAACAAGAATTCACTACAACAAAATAATATTACAAACAATAGTTGGAAACAGATACGTACATTGGGCACCAGCTTAGGATGAACAAACTGCCATATGATAATCATTGATTGTTCTGTTTTCGTTGGATCAATCCCACTAACAAAATTGACAATAGCTAGACACTCCAATAATTACAACCATAACCCAATAACACAGAACAATCAATAAATTAATCAAAATTCATGTTTATAACAATTCAAATGAACGAATTTGTGACTTTACATGCATCTATAGGAAATGCAAAAAAAATCACAACCAAAAATCTATGACTCAACATGAAACAGTGACAAAGAAAACAAAATATAAATTTAGAAAATGAAAAATGAAGACAAACCGAGATGATTAGCGCAGATCTTGAGAGTCTTAGATTTTCTCATTACAAGGCGAACCTTGCCGGATTGCTTGTGCTTCAACTTCACAGAACTTGTGCCTCTTTCCTTCTACTGATTCCCATCCTTGTCAAATTGATAGAGCTTCACTTTTCTAGAATCGACCAAATTAGACCATTTGTATTATTTTTCAAAGAAATCCAAAAAAAAGGAAAAAAAAAAGTAGAAACTTACAGATCGAGAATAGGATCTTCGTCCTCTTGACCAGTGATAATGGCGACCTCTTCAAGTTTGACAATTGGAGCCACTTGAGCTCCAGTGTCCTCGGCCTCAGCCGCGGGGGCGTTGTATTCTTCTTTGTGATTGTTCAAGGGTTTGAAATTTCGCAATTAGAGAGAGCGATTCACTGAGATTTGTATATTCAACAAAAAAAAACCAAATTAAACCCAAACAAAAACAAAAACTATTCGAAGAAATTGTAAAACATATTAAAGAATTTTCTTATTTGCTGATTACATGATTGTCAAGTAAGGTGTTGTAAAGAAAAATGTTGGATGATTTTAGTACAATAAGTTCATCAAAAAAGGATAAAACTTACGATTCCTCTTGAATCTAAATGGAGACAACGAGAAAAAGAAAAAGAGAGTGAAAAAGGGAAAAGTAAAGAGGCAGTGTGATTGGAGACTGTAGTTGGCATAAAATATAAATATAGCTTGAGCACATATCTAGGGTAGTGTTTAGTTCTTTTACGTTTTTCTAGAGCAAAGAAAAGGTCAAAATAGAAAAGGTCAAAATAAACGAAGCCGAGTCATGAAAATTTGCAAATAGAGTAATTTAAAAAAATACAAAAAAGGTGAAAACAAACTAATTCAGTAGTCAAATTTTGCAAATAGAGTAAGTGTTGATCAAATTTTAGAATAACTTTGAGTTTTTTTTAAATTTCGAGTTTAAACTAAATTTTTTTTGGCTCAATATGAAATTTATAAATGTTTGGTGCTTAATTACTTTTGGCATGGGACACGTGCATTTAATAAATTTTCTATCTCTTTCAAGCTTGTGAATCTACAGAAAACACTCAACATTTGTAACTTATCTACAAGTTAAACTTATATATACTAAACTTTTTTTCTAATAATTACTTACTTGTAACATTAATCAATTGTTATTCTTGGATTCATACTTATTAGAAATGATAAAAGTGTCAATTCTTTTCCTGTCAATTGGAAATTATAGAAGTTTTAGACTCTTTTTTAGTATATTTTTTAGACACATTTTGTCGTCTTAAATAAATGTCGAAAAATTCTTAGATTATTTAAGACAATTGTTAGATGTGTCTAGACATAAGTGTCTAAAACCTCTTTATTTTGGTGTACCGAACTTAGGGATTTATATCAATCTGTTTGGTTTAAAACATTTCAGAAAAAATTTTGGGTTTTAATTTATTGTATCACAGTAACGATAAGATTGGAGAAGTATTGGTTTTGTTCCTCAACTGTATTGTCAATTTTACCACTTCACTACCCAATGCTTCCTGAGCTTAGACGTTCCTCCGCCTTCATATTGAGTTAAATTGCAAAAAATTAGCTTATCGTTCTTTATTAGATGATATATTTTTGCCCAATTCGCTTATCGATAGTTACTCGAGATGTAGCTTGTCAGGTCTTAAGTCTACATTGAGGTTGTTTACGGTGATGGGTGAAAAAGATGTTGTTTCTTGGAACTCGATGATTCCTGGGTTAGTGAAAGTTGAGGACTTAACTGAAGCTCACAGGTTGTTTGATGAAATGCCTAATAGAGATACTGTTAGCTAGAATACAATATTGGATGCCTACATGAAGGCTATGGAGACGGAGAAAGCGTTTGAATTTTTCGAGAAAATGCCAAAGAGGAATGTGGTGTCATGGTCAACTATGATATCGGGTTATAGTAAGGATGGGGACATGGAAATGGCTAAAATGTTGTTTTATAGGATACCAGTAAAGAAAATGGTTCCTTGGATCATCATCATTTCTGGCTATCCTAAAAAGGGGATGTCAAAGGAGGCCAGAAGATTGTACGATCAAATGTTGGCAAATGCATTGAAGCTTGATGAGGCAACTGTGATTAGTATATTGGTTGCTTATGCAGAGTTTGGATTGCTTAGGTTAGGGAAAAGAGTTCACTTTTCTATTGAAATAAGTAGGTTTTCTTGTACTGTTAATGTGCATAATGCATTGATTGATATGTATGCAAAGTGTGGTGTTGTTGAAAAGGCATTAAATATGTTCAACACAATGTCGAAGGGAGATTTGGTCTCTTGGTATTGCATGCTTCCAAGTGTGAAGTTTAATTCTAATTTATTGTGCTTTATGACAGATACTATTTCCAAGTGTGAGGAGGAGATAATTGGAGGAGCCATTGAAAAACAAGAAGCAAGTATGCTAACTTATAAGTATCAAGTTGTTGGATTATTAATTGGTTTGTTTGCATTCATACTATAGTTATTGAATTTGCTATATGAAATACCATATTTTACTCTACGTAATTCCAATAAAGTATTAGATAAATAATACAGTAAATAAATTTCCAAGAGTTGATGTATGAATTACAGAGCTATTATTTATGAAGTGATTGTATGTTTCTTTCTTTAAGGTCTAAAGATCAAAGATATCATTTAAAAAAGCATTATACCAAGCATGGAAAGGATGTTAAGCCACATAATGTGACAGTGGCGGGGTGGATGGATTTAAGCGAATATTGGGAGCAACTAGCTATAAAGGTTATTTAAAAAATAATTATTAAAATTGAAAAATTATTAAATTAAAATTATTTTCGAAAAAATATAAAAATAATTAAAATAAAATAATTCTATTTGCGACGTTTTTGTAAAACATTCTGCAACATTTGAACGTCAAAGAATTTGACTTTTTGCGACATTTTTAAAACGTCGCAGAAAAATGTTGTGGAATGTAAAATGTCGTAGAATGTGACTTTTCGCGTCGTTTCCAGAAAACGTCGGGGAATGTGACTTTTCGTCACGTTTCCAAACAACATCGCAAAGGGACCAATCTTTCAGTGACGTTTTTTAAAACGTCATAGAATGTCAGTGTTTTCCGTGATATTTTACGGAAAATGTCGCAGAAACCTTTTGCCTACATCACATTCCATGACGGTTTTTATGGCATTCTTTAAAGCGTCGCAAATTGTATTCTGTGACTCTTTTTAAGATTATGTGATGTTTTTTAAACGTCGCAAATTGTACTATTTTCTTTTAGTAAGATTTTGTGTATCAATTAATTCGATTAAGTTGTCAAAAACTTAACTCATTACTCATCTACTATTTGAGAAGAAGGGAGAAATAGATTTTGGGTATCAATTAATTCAATTGAGTTGCCAAAAGAAACTAACTAGTTTCTTTTTAGTTATTTTATCTCTTCACTTTTTATTTAGTGTTTACATGTTTAAAAAAATTTTCATAGAAGGAAGTAATTGTTTCTATAACTCATATTCCCAATATTATAACCACATTGTGGTGAAGTTATAGATGGAATAACCAACAAAATTACTTCCATGATAGTTTATAAAATGCACAACAATTCTTGAATATACTTGAAGCTTCTTATTATGACTCAGATCTATCTCTAGAAGAATTACTTAATATTATGGCTGCTAACAATATTTAAATTCAACAAAATAATTTATAGATTCAATAAAATACTCTATAAGTCCAATAGGATGGAAGGCAATTTTGGAATGATATAAGGTCTAGTGTCAAAGATTTAGAGAACCAACAAAACTCAGGTACATCTCTAAAAGAATTGGTTAATATTATAACTGCTAATAATTTGCAATTTCAACAAGGTGTGCAATAGTTCTAGCAAGAAGTGATGTGATTCCACCAAGGTACAACGTTGGGAACCAAAAATTAGAAAGCCAAATGGGTCAGTTGGCAAAAACTATCAACTGCTTAGCATCACAACACAAAAAAATGCAACCATCTCAACCTGAGGGGTACCCAAGGGATGTTAGTGCAGAAACCCAAAGTGAAGAGGAGCTTAATAATCTTGAGAGAACTACTCAAGGAATTGCTTGTGAAGAAGAAGTGGAGAAGGAACTCAAAGGAGACATGGATATATTTCTTAGCTCGTAGGTGGGTACTGAGTCCATAATTATTTTTAAGACTAACCCTTCACCTTTACCTTGCAGGTTGGAGAAATTAAATGAAGAAGAAAAGGGTGAAGAGACCATGGAGATATTTTAAGAGTGCACGAACTCATAAGAGATTGGAAGTTTGAAGATAGGGAAGACACTAAAGGTGGATGATCATCAACCTAGACCCTATCTTGAAGAACCTAAAATGGAGGAGGCTCAAAATGTGACATCTGAGGATCATATTTTTGTCATGTGAGGAAAACAAGGAGTCGAGCTAGTGATTCTAAACAAAGGTGCTTCTTGGGTGGCAACCCAAGGGAAGTTAATTTATTTCCTTTGCTTTTTTGCATTTCTTTTTTATAAGGACGTTTGTTTTTAAGTTTATTTGTTCTTATATGTTTTTAGTTTTCAACAAAATGAGAGAGAGAGAATAAAATAAACAAACAAAAATTTTCTGTTTTTATATTGTTTCTAGGATTATTTAGTCATGATTAGAGCATAAATTGAATAGAAAAATTCATGGTAACTTTAGCATGTACTTTTACTCTTGTGATTGGCTATTATGCATCATCTTTATAAGGGAAGTGACTAGCGGTAGACACAAGTGAGATTTTAAGCTTATATAGACTAACATGTTCATCTCAGTCTCATTATCTTTTGTTTATGTGTGACCTTCATTACATGTAAATCCTAACTTTGTTTTGATTTTCTATTCAAGACCACATTTTAATCACATTCATTAACGTGAAAATGATTGGGCATTCTTTGTTTTTACAAGCTATATTAGCCAAATAACCTACCCATTGATATGAATTTTCCTTTATTAAGCCCTTTGAGCTTTATTAGTCTTTACTTTTGTATTAACCATATTACATGCTATTAAACTTAACCAAATGTCTTACCCATGCCATAAAGTTAGTGGAAATTTGTTAATTGTTAATGATTGTAGATGTACAAAACTCTAAGTGTGGGGGTGTGCATATATATGGGTTGGTTATATTTATCATAATGACATGTTATGAATTCCATTGTTGGTGTAGCTTCTTTCAATTTTTATATGAAAAGAAAAAGAAAAAAAGAGAAAAGCAAAAAAAAAAGGAGAAAAGAGAAAAAAGAAAACAAAGGAAAAGGAAAAAGAAAAGAAAAAATGTTTAAATAAATGCATCTGGGTGGAAGTGCATATGATTTGAAAACTTGTTTATGTTAGTGCCTCGTCCTAAAGTTGTAATGAATGGGAAAGATGAATATGATGCATAAGTGGTAGATATGGCTTTGTAGGATCACTCCGTGTTGTTTTAATGTATTGTCATCAATTGTATGAGTGATTTTTTCTACTTAGTTAAGCTTCATATGGGTTGTAGTGTGAGAGCTTAAATTTGAGCTAGAAAACATGGTTCTTTCATTCATCTTAGTTGATGTACACAATTGTGAGTGAATGTTTGTTTTTTCGCTTTATGTTATATTGAGTGTTTTTCTTGTTTCACTAACT
Source organism: Erythroxylum rotundifolium (assembly GCA_027563915.1). NCBI lineage: Eukaryota > Viridiplantae > Streptophyta > Magnoliopsida > Malpighiales > Erythroxylaceae > Erythroxylum > Erythroxylum rotundifolium. Next base: position 41,445,626 of record JAOSBO010000210.1, read on the forward strand.
TTGATGACTTTTATGCTACTTTACCTAAATACATCTCACCCTACCTTTGCCCACAATACAACCTTGAAAAGTACTTTGATTTATGATTATGCATATGAACCTTAATGGTTGAGAAATGAAATGATTTGCAAAGTTGTGGAATATCATGATCATGAATGGTATTTGAGCGTGCCCATAAATCTATCTTATGTAAACACCTTTTGTTAGGTCTACCTCTAGATTACTCAGTTTCTAAAGGTGATGAATATTTATTAATCATAAGTGGAAGTATTGAATGTTGAGTTCTTGTTATGGTTTTTGAAAGTTACTTATCTTTTCTTACGATTATATATTCTTAGGAAATATAGGAAATGAATAAACATTTTTGGATCAATGATTTTGATTATGATGTTTTGCTCGAGGAAGGTCAAAAGATAAATATGGGAGAATTGATATGTGCTTAATTGATTATATATTTATTTCATAACAATTAGTGATTATGATACGAAATGCTTAAGACATTCACTTTAGTTCATATTTAATTTTAGGTAGAATGCAGAAGCAAAAAAGATAAAATTTGTCAAAAGAAAAGCACTATATTTGAGCCTTGTTCTTGAGAATCATACTTACTTGTCTTCATAGAGCAAGAAGAAGAAGGATATATTAAGAGAAGACAAGAAAATGCCAAAAGAATTGAATAAGAAAATTGTCATGCCATAAGATAAGTCTTATAGCCATGACAATTTAGCCATGGCCGTGAGAGTGCGTCATGGGTGTGACACACCTTGTCAAGCCCATGAAAAGTGTGTCATGGGCATGACATGGGTGTGATAACATCATGCATGCCCATAATAAATCACCGAACCTTAATTTTTAGTATAAAAATATCATGTTACCTTCAAAAATAGACATGTTTCAATCAGGTTTTTGTTTTAATGGTGTGAGCTCTCAGTTTTGAAGAAGAAAGGGGAAAAGCTCCATTCCTTTAGAGACATATGGAGGGTTAGCTTCCTAACGCCAGTTCAGAGGTGACATTAACACCGAAGAACCCAGTTAAGCATTTCTCTCATTAATTGTTGTTCTTTCTCTTAGGGATTGATTATGCTATCCTATGTTTAATGTTTGGGTGTTGTGTAAAAATGATTGAATGCTCTACTTGTTGTTTTTATGTAAGAACCCATTGATAGAATCTTCAATATAATCTATAATTGTTATGTTGAAATTCATTTGTGGCAATGTTTTTAATCATTATGGATAACAAAACCTAGGTTAAATGACCTGAGTTTGTGTGGTTGTTACCTTGATTAATCTATTTTCCTAAATCACAATACGACTATCCAATTAAATCTAGAGACTTTGTTTTAGGTTGTTCGATAGCTATGTTTAATTGACAAGCTCTTCTTCATTAAACACAAACTAAGGGGAAACCGGGATTCATAGAGCTTGTTGTTAACCTACGATTAATTGTTATGACCTGAAACCACAACAGACACATGACAATCGCCACATACTCGGGCTAAGGATACTGATGATACCCTGAACCCAACTATGTAAGGCTAACTGAATATCAATCTCAACGACAATACAAAATGTTCATACATAAAGTCATTTACAAGCCACAAGACAGAAAAGAGTTAATTTATGAAATTGTAAAGTATATTGACATAATCATGAGCCACTATACAACAAAAGTATAAAACAGAGACTACCCATGTACGATAAGGCCCCAAAAATATCAAAAGACTGCACGATGCAATCAGAACTTCAAACTCACCAAATTAACCTGCATGGTTGGAAAACGGAGGAGGTGAGTACACTATGTACTCAGTGAGTATGAAAAACATATATCACAAACAGAACCCAGTACATACCAAGACAGCCAAGATAACCTGAGGACAGGTTTTTCACAAATCTAGCTTGCCCATAATCACACATGAAATGAAGATACATGATATAGAAACAAATAAGCCTAGCCTATGACTTAATACATACCAGTTAGGAACCATATAGGCCTAGCCTATTAATCACTCTTTCAGTGAACATAGGTTCCAGTTCTAGTACACAAAAGTAGAAAAGCATCACATGTAAAAATCAAATCTCCTTAGGAAATCAATTCTCACAATATGTGCGCTTACATAACTACTGTTTTGTTTGTTTCTACAATAGCTTTGGTGTCATAAAAAGTTAATCGTTGTGAAGCATAATCAAATCCAAAAATAAGTCTAAGTTTATATACCTAGCAAGTTGCATTGCAAAACTGTATTATCTTTTTATGGGCTTTATGTTAGCTAGTTGTGTCATCTTTTCCTTTCAAATTTCTTATGGATTTTAGGGATTTATATCATGGAATTTGTTAACTATTTGCACATTTCATTGTTGTAGAAAGTTTGTTTCCATTTTGTCGTTTGTGGATTAGGGATCATTCAACATTTCTATTATAATAGTTTATGCGTAATCTCGTTCCTTAAGCCATTATTGGTATGTTATTATAGTGAATTTAGTGGTCTAGTGAATTTTAATTTGGACCTGCATCTACATGTTTTAGTGTTTATATTTTGTTTCATGATCCAATGTTTCAGCTGATTAAATGTGCATCTATATATGATTTGATGTCTTATCCAAATTTTCATTGGGAAAACAACCCTCTTCTAGAAATCTAGAGAGAGAAGGAAGATGGTGATGGAAATTCTCATATAATCCTAGAGTCATATCCTCTTGAAGAGAGAATACAAGTGTTCAAATAAGCTCTCTCAACAATAAATCTGATGTACTTCTTCATTATTGGTCCTGATGAGGTACTTGAGTTATTTATTCTTGGAAAGTCTTATTTAAGTTGATGTTCCTTTGAGTCTACTTTTGTTAAGATAATTAAGTCGATGTTCCTTTGGTAGACTAGGATTGTAGCTGTTATTAATTTAACAGAACATCATTTATTGAATGCAATGTGAGATTTAATGAATGAAATATAAGATAGATATAGTTTCATTAAATGAAGTTCGATAGTACCTGTAGTAGAAAGTACTCCACTGTCTTTATTATATTTATTTCACTTAACATTCTTCATTGGTAACTCATAACTACTCCACTGTCTCTTTTCACCTTTAAAATGGAAAAGCTAACACAATCTTGCAATACATTATTAGTGACTGATTCTTTACCAATTCCTAGGGGGTTCATTTGGATCTTAATTTCTAGTGAGTTGTTCGTTGTTTTCTTTCATTCCAATGCTGACTTTCTTTGTTTTGGTTTGTAAGTTTTGTTCTTTCTATATTCTGATCATGCCTCATTTGATTGAAAGGAGGATTGTTTCTGTTTTTTTGATTGAATCTTGTGTTTTTTTTGGTTCTTATCAGGTTTGTGTAAGTACTGCCTATTACTTTGCTTTTTTATAGTTGCTAAGATCAATTAAGGTTTGGTTTACATTATTGGTTCTCATTAATCAAAGAAAAGGCTTTTTTTTAATCATCTCTTGGGTTGTATTGAGTGTTACCTTACTTCGTTCATGGTGTCAACATTCAAGGATTGTTTATTAAACTTATTGCTGTTTTGGTGTCAGTGCTTGGATAGTTATAGTAACATCATCGATTTTCATTATTGAGCATCTAAGCATAATTATGTTTGTTGCTGTATACATTTATGAATTTGGCTCTACTTGCAGTTTTTTAATCATTTAGACCATCACAAAGGCTGAATTGTTGCTAAATTAGTAGCATTAACACTAACCTTTTCTTTTAACAAAGCATCAACTTGAAAGTTTGGTAGCCCAAGATATATAGTTGACGTATGATCATTTTTGGTTCTTAGAGTGGTAAGGATTAGAACTCATGATTTGTATTTATTGACAGTGAAATGTCTGTTACTAATACAAAGAGTTTGGGTCACTGGCTTGACCACAAACAAGCTATTGATTTTAGCAGAATGTAGATCAATCCATTACAATCCATTGACGATAAAAGTAGATATTATTTATTCAATTAAATTAATGTGTTGTTTAGAGATTGTTTTAATAGACGTAGAACTATTAATAAAATGATTGTAATTCATATTAAGAGTTTTAGTTGTAGTAATTCTACTTAATTACAAATAAAAAATGTAATAGTTTTATTTTTCCATTTTATAAGTTTTAATATGTGTTTAATCCTTACCACATATTTAGTGTAGTTTTTATTTATTTTTAATTTAGACATAAATTATCTATGTTTATTTGTACAGATAAGTATAGTATATAGTACGATAAATGTTGATATTCATTTATTAATATATAAATCAAGACATATATAAAATAGAATGTTTATATGTTTAGGTATGTTTCTAAAACGCTATAAAATTTTATGTTTGTATATATTTATTATTTTTAATATTATTTACTTCTGAATTTTTTCTTTAACCTTTTTGGTATTTACCAATTCTTTGCTTAATGTGCAATATGTACATGTGAGTAGATGATGGGGGTTTGATAGAGGGTCGGATCATAACCGTTTACGTACAAGCATCATAACAAATTAAGATGGTAATAACTTGAAAATCAATATTCTAATATTATTTATTTATTTAATGGTTCTTTTGTTACCAAAATGTAGTATTTTCTTAAATTATTATATATAAGCAAACAATAATTTAAAAGAAAAATATTTAATAAAATTTTTATTCACAGTAAATATGCAATTTTAAAAAGAAACACTTGCACTTGATTTTTTTTAATATTTTAACGCACACTCATGTTTCTAAAATGTTATCTTAAATTTGTCATGACAAATTTAATGAACAGAAAAGTATCATTATTTTTTATAATTTTCTTGTTAATTTAGAACTCTCTTATATCAATCCACCGAAGCCTAACTTGTAGCCATTTTGGTTTATTCCTAACTCTCTCTTTTCTCTCTTTTTTATTTTCATGGTTAAGAAGGTTTTCTTTGGATTTTTTTATTCTTCTCCAAATCTTCTTAAGTTGTTTTCGAAATCATGCATTAAAACTTGAATATTTAATATTTACAAATTTATATTTATCTTTTTCAAATATTATTTTATTATTTAATAGTTATTTCGTTAACCAAAGAAGCATAATTTTCTTAAATTATTTATATAAACAAATAGTAATTTAATAAAAATGTTTTTATAATATAATATTTTAAATAAAAATGTATTACAATTTTATATAATTTTTAAATAATATTCACAAGTTAATTCTATTACTCAATTTAAATTAATAGATCAAATAATTTTAAATTAAGTAATTAATAAAAATATTACGATGATAAAAAATATTTATATATTTATTTGTTGAAATAGTTTAATTCAAGTTAGTAAAACTAATTAAGTAGTGAAATCAATTGCAAATTAATTAACTAGCATATAATCTTTCATCTTATATGATTAGATGACATCATCGCAAAAGGAAACAAAGGAGGAAGTCAAGGGGGGAATGATATAGGTAGGATTTGTTGGCCAAAAGAAACTTTTCTTATCTTTTGTAACATTTGTAACCAACATATTGAAAGGAGTAAGAGAAAATGCAGTGAAGCTATTAGTCAAAGGTTACCATAGAAGAAGGTGGAGGAAGAGTTTCACAAAGCAACCAACTTACTATAGGATAAAACTAAGCTTAAAAATAAGTTTGACTGGATGAGAACTAAATGGAGTCTTTGGAAACAGTTGAAAGGGAAAGAAACAAGATTAGGATGAGATTATGACAAAGGAACAATTGCTGCTAGTGAGGAGTGGTGAACTTTGAAGATTAAGGTTATCCATTTTTCCCCAATTCAAGTTATTTTCCTTTTCTATAATGCTAAATAGTTAGTTAAATATAAGTTATTTAAATTTTTTTTTGTAGGAGAACAACAATTTTAAAACATTTAAAGAGGAAGGGCTTGAACCTGAGCTTGAAGGTAAGTTGAATAAACTTTTTGGATGTTTGGCCCAACGAAAGACTACATTTTGTCTTGTGGCTAACCCTCCACAAGGACAACGAGAAGTTAAGGAAGTATAAGTTCCTTCTCCACCTGATAGTTATAATGCTCATCATCAATTGTTAGGCTATCATGATTATGAGAATGTAGATGAGACTAGTGGTCTAAACAATTGGGAAGAAGTGTGGAGAGAAGAAGATGCAAAAGGGTTTTAGAGAATGATAGTTCACAAAGAAATAAGAGTGCAAGAACTGATTCCGCTAAAATGGTAGGAAGATCTACAGCAATGTATGAGAGGCTCGATGATATTATGTAATTGATTTAAGAGAGACAGAGTGCAACAACGAAGATGAATAGATCTATTACGAAAATTTTGGACACGATGAATATTGGTGCATCGTAAAGTACTAGTGTTAGTGTGTCACATCATGATATTACGAATGCTTTAGGAAAAATATGTACTTTGCCTGGTTTAGAGACTGGTACTCTTGAATTTTACTTTGTTTGCATATTGATTGAAGATCCACAAAAAGGTCCTTTTTTCTAGTTTACCAGATGATATAAAGAGACTTGAATACATAAAGTTTATGTATGAGTATGACAAACATAAAAAATGTTAAATATTCTTTCTATCTATCCATTACTATGTTTAGTTTATTGTTTTTATTATTTGTGCATTTATGTTGACATGGTATATTTTAAGACATTATGAATTTGGTTAGCTTATTTTATTATATTATCTTATTGATAATCTATAATTTTATTACGTTCTATATTATTTATTTCTTTATGTTCAGATATATAAGTGCCTTGTTTATTTACAATATAATTTTACTTGTTGATCTGTGGGTATGGATGATATTGTTATGCAAATTATGCAACTTCTGCAAATGAAGCAATTTTTAGACAAAGAGATTGAGTTTTAGGATTCGGTGGTTTGTGTAGCTGGTTACATGAGCGTATATTTTTTTAACCACATATACAAGGAACCATGCATGACTTCTTATCAAACAAGAGAACTATGGATGAATGAATTATTGAATGGTCATGAAAAAAGGAGTTTTTAATACATTTAGGATGAATCAAACTGCATTTCATCAACTATGTATGGTTTTGGAAAATAATTATAGTTTGAGACCTTCGGATAAGATGTATAGTTTAGAGAAAGTCAATTTATTCGTGTATGTACTAAGTAAAGGTTCCTATAATAGAGATACCCAAGAATGTTTTCAACATTCTGGTGAAACTATGAGTAGGGTTTTTTAAGAAGTTTTGTGTAACACACCATTACTAAAAATTACATACCGGAACACCCTGTGGATATTCTAGTATATAATCTATAACAATGATGTGTTAACTATCTCACCTTCACTTTATAATATGGTAACATATCTAACTTAGTCATAGCATTAACTGTTGTAAATAAAAGTCACCAAATTTTTTTTAAAACCCAAATTCCAAACTGTATTCCTTATTTCATTTCATAAATCTGAACGTATTTACATTATAGCTTTAAAACATCCATACATGTACATCATTATATCCTAATACAAAATATGCTACATGAAAGAGGACATTACACAAAAAGTCTATCTAATCTTTTCAATCCCAGTTGAAAGAACTTTGAGCCATTTCTTCTTCTTCCCAAAAGTACAATACTATATTTCTTGTAACGTCTCTCAGTAGTTAAAGTTCCCTTTCGGTCCTAAAATGTCAAAATACAATTTTGGGTTAATTTTGCGAACTCAATGAGCTAAACATCATCGATGGCTCGCTCAATTCATGCAACACTTCACATATATAACATATAATTCACATCTTTGCATTTTGCATAATTTATCAGATATCACATATTACATTCTTATTCATGGGTAAAACAATTTTGTATTTCGAACAAATCAAACTTACTTATTTAAAAATGTATTTGAACTGCTTATGTGACTCTTTTCCAATTATTACGTTGTTGTGACCGAGTACCTAACTGTCCTGTATCCATTGTGGATACCAGGCTCATTTATAATGTCCCTTATCCATTGGGGATATAGGGCTCATTTTACATAGTGAGCCTTTGACTCTTAATCACATTTAGAGCTTTAAGCTCATTTTCGGTGGCTACTCAGGTCATAACTCTTATTATCTGATCATGCATTCATGTATGGAATGCATCTTTCATAATCGATCAATCATGCCAAGAAGCATTTAGTTCATCACATTCATATACAAGTAGCACTTCAATATCACATTCATGCATCAAGTCTCGAACCTTCATTGTCCGACATCAACATAATCAAATCACATTCATGTCATCATTCAATACATATTCTAAAGCAAACAATTAATTGCGTGAAACCGTCTAGGTTACTCAAAGATTGCTCTCGAAGCTAATGCCTGGAAGTTCCAGCAACGTCTGGATGATGACATTCTAATTGCTCCTCTATATCACACTTTTGCACAATTATAAGTATTTGTTAATGCACATATATGTATATAAAATATGCATAATGCATGTTCAATGACATTCCCGAGTATTGCTCTATTATTCTCATCATGTAATCATTCATATTTTCAAACTCACATAATTATCATTTATGCTATGGTTCATACCTCAATAAAACCATAAAAATTAAAATTTATAACTCATTTCGTCAGTTCAGATTTTTCCTGAAACATGTCTTCGGGTCTACTGTTCTTGATCAATCTGACCATGAAAATGAAATAATTTGGCAATACTTTCTTCTAGAAAATTTCTCTCCTACCTCTTAATTCTCTAATAACACCAAGATCATTCAGTTCGGTTCAGTACTCTGAAAGTTATACTCCAAATACTGTAGACTAAGCACATTTGAAATTCAGCTAATGCATGATCATGCTGTCAAGTTGTACAGCTCATATCTCTCAATTCCAACATCCAAAAATTATAAACTTTATATCAATTGAAAGCTAAGAGATTAAGCTACAAATGTTGTGAAGACACTTTTATCTGATTCATCCTACATCAATACAGTTTATTCGATAACTATAGGACATGATTTCTATCTCAGGTAGTGTTATAGCCTAAGCCAAGACTCAATTTCAAGCTAGATTTTGAAATTCTTAGAGACATAATTAAAATTTAATTTATTCATACAATTTGTATCCCTATGTCTTTAGTTTTCTCCAAAATAATAATGATTCCATTTGGATAAATAC
>JAOSBO010000210.1:41611501-41622121 GCA_027563915.1 Erythroxylum rotundifolium
AAAGTAGACTTCCTTTTTCTTTAATTAAAGACTGACTTATTAATCAAATTTATAAATTAAAATATATTAATTTATTTGAATTTAATTATTAAAAAATCTCAAAATTTACTAACTTTTATAATACTAACGAGAACTTTAAATAGTAGCATTAAAATACTTTAATTTTTAATATTTAGCAATAATACCTCGATATTATGATTTTCGTTAACGTGAATGATGTGATGAGCCACGTCATATTAATATTTTTATCACGTGATTGTCTCGTATTATATTTGTGTTATTTGTGATAAAAATATTAAACATCTTATGAAGTTTTAATACCTGAGGGAGTGTATAACTCTAGAGTTTTTGATATTTTAAATTTGCTAAATAATAAAATTTATATATGATAAAAATATAATATATGACAATCACATGCAAATAATAATAATGTGATGTAGCTCGTCACGTAGAACACTTAATATAGAGTTATTTTTATTAAAAGTGAAAATTAGAGTATTTTGGCACTAATTTTTAAAGTTTTAGCTAGTATTACAAAATTGAGTAAAGCTTATGTATTTTTTATAATTAACTCATTAAATTTTAATATTGTCGATGAACAAATTAGTCTACTTTTTAGCTTTATTTAATCCTAATCTTATTTTATTAAATTTCATACACACTTATACAGGGTCAAGGTAAATATATGGATAGAATTTAATGAAATATGATAAAAAGTCTCAACGACAATTATTTCTTCTTGTCCCCATCCAAACTTGTGTCAAATGGGTTTCGAATTTAATCGCTACTTGATTAAAAATCTAAGAGTTGCTGACCCTTGGAATAGTAAGAATAACCATTGACTGAGAAGAGCCTTAAGTCATGCTGTTAATATTCATGTCTTCTTTCATGTTTTGATATTCCATTGTATAATTAAGGAAGTCTGAAATGTCAAAGTTGCAATAGGATGTGGGTATATCATTAAAAAAGAACCTTGCACGGATGTGACAGTACTATAAATGCACATACGCAGAAATAGATCGTGATCACTTCGTTACGAAGTAATGCTAATTACATGAACCTCGCAACAACACGTGTTTCGGTTGTTTGGTCCAGTCATTATGTGGGAGAATTTGTGGAGCAGGAGGACCTGATTAGTTTCAACTCCTCGTTTAAAGTTGTAGATGATCTTTGAGCCTCCTAAGTATGCTTTTTGGTCGGATCAATTACGAACATCTCGTTTCCAGCGATAATATGAGAGTTGGAACTACAATATTGATAGTAACCTAATGCTAAATAGGGTCAGTAATCAATCATCAGCTGACCAATCAGTATATGATAACTTTTTGTACGCATAAATGTACAGACTACATAAGAATTTGAGGGACCTTGAAATTCCATATTTACCTCTCCTAAAGTTTTTGGGGTGAGATTTTAAAAACTTAAAATTAATCCGATAAAATTCAGATATCTAATATATAACCCAAAAAAAAAATTAACATGTCCTTGGAAAATGTATTTCAATACCAACCAATAGCCATAAAGTGGAAAAAGAGTTTTTTGACTTCATTCGAGATGTCTGGAGATTAACTAGTACCAGAAGTCTACTAACTATAATTAATTATTTTAAATAGAAAAAGTTTTATTCATATTTTTATTAATAATTAATATATTAAATGATTAACTAATATATATATATATAGTTGATAATAGATTATTATTAAATAATAATAATATTTTTATAGTGTTCACAAATTTTAAAAACTGAAAAAACCAACTTAAAAAAAAAACGCTTGACTTCTTCTACCCATCACAAAGGAAGCAACGTATGCAGCATGAGCGAATAGTGTATGCGTAGATGAATGGGTTTGCATGAAAATGGACCACATCAAATAGTTGTTAGATTAAGTTAAAAAAATTTACATTAAAGATTGACTTATTAATCAAATTTATAAATTAGAATATATTAATTTATTTGAATTAATTATTTTAAAAAATCTCAAAATTTACTCACTTTTGTAATACTAGCGAGAAGAACTTTAGACAGTAACATTAAAATGCTTCAACTTTCAATATTTAGCAATAATAGCTTGGCATTATGATTTCCATTGGTGTGAATAGTGCGACGAGTTATGTCAAATTAATATTTTTATCATGTATTGTATTTGGACTACGTGTGAATTTTATTACTTAAATAAATTTAAAATATTAAACAACTTATGAAGTTTTAACATACGAAGGAGTGAATAATTATTTTAGAGTTTTTGATATTTTAAATTCATTAAATAATACAATTTATACGTGACATAAATATAATATGTGACAATCATGTGCAAATAATAATAATGCGATGTAGCTCGTCACATACAAAACTTAATATCGAGTTATTTTTATTAAAAAAATTAGAATGTTTTGATGCTAATTTTTAAAGTTTGAGCTAGTATTACAAAATTAAGTAAAGCTTATGTAATTTTTATAATTAATTCATTAAATTTTAACATTTTTGATGAATAAATATAGTTTGTTTTTTAGCTTTATTTTAAAATTTTTAATTTTATTCAATATTTACTATTTCATAATATTTATCTTATTAATTTAATTTATAATCTAATTTATAATCTAATTTTTAAAATATTACATTTTTTCTGATGTCAATCTCATAATTGAAAGCATACAAAGAAAACCTTAAATGGAAAAGCAAGTAACTACCAAATTTCCAACAGGACTAGTTGTTCTATGAGATTTTATCCATCTAATAAATGTAACAGACTAAACGGAATAAACGATTTGACCTCACCTTAAAAAGCACGTCAAATCTTCTATTTCAGTTATTAATTTCAACTCTATTTTATTAAATTTCATTCACAGATTTATATAGGGTGTACATAAAGATATAGATAAGATTTAGTGAAACATGATAAGAATATTATAAAGATTAAATCTTCTATTTCAATTATTCAATCCTAACTCTATTTTATTAAATTTTATACACATTTATATAAAATTTACGTATATATATGAATAAGATTTAATAAAATATGATAAAAATATTATAATCAGAAAGAAAATTTCAAAGGCAATTATTTCTTCTTGTCCCCATCCAATCTTGTGTCAAATGGGTTTCGAATTTAATAGCTAGTTGATTAAAAATCTAAGAGTTGCTGACCGTTGGAATAGTAACAATAACCATTGACTCAGAAAATTCTAAGTCATGTTGTTAATATTCATGTCTTCTGTCATGTTTTGATATTCGATTGTATAATTAAGGAAGACAGAAATGTCAAAGTTGCATTAGGAAGTGGGTATATCATTAAAAAAGAGCCTTGTACGGATGTGACGTACTATAATGCACATACGCAGAAATAGATCGTGATCACTTCGTTGCGAAGTAATACTAATTACACGAACCTCACAACAACACGTGTTTCATTTGTTCGGTAGTGTCATTATGTTGGGAGAATTTCACAGTAGAACAAAAACTGACAAGTCCTTAGAAAATGTATTTCGAGACCAACCAATAGCCATAAAGAGGGAAAGAGTGTTTTTTTTTTTTTAAAAGAGGGAAAACTTGATAACTCAAGTTTCTGGCTTCGCATAACTATCTGGGACTTATGAGTTCCCCACTCAGATTCTTAAATAGGTAAATTCGAATTTAATCCTAGACAATATCAGAGATACATGCTCTAAATAAAGGCGACTCCTCTTACGAGGCCGGTCCTGAGATTTTGTAAGCCTAGGACAAAAAAGAAGATATAAACCCCCTAATTTTACCTCTACGTGCAGAAAAATAGCTAGTTCCTACAGAGAGCTAGAAACTCGAAAGAACAGAACAAATCAGAGGGCCTGAGCACAGGCCCAACTCGCCCATGCCCAGGTCAGACCTATCCTCTTAGAGCTCAAACCCACAACCTCCAAACAATCCTCTCCCCTTTTCTACTACACTAGGCTACCCCGCGAGGGGCAAAAAAGAATTTCTGATTTCATTCAAGATGTTAGGAGATAACATAACTAGTACCATAAGTCCACTAACTATAATTAATTATTTTAAACGGAAAAAGTTTTTATTCATATTTTAATTAATAATTAATATATTAAATAATTAACTTATATATATATATATTTTAGTGTTCATAAATTTTAAAAACTGGAAAAACCAGTACAGACAATTTAAAAACTCAAACAATTTTTTTTTCTAAAATTTAAAACATGAATTTAGAAAAACCCAAAAATGGAAACAGGCCTAAACTTCAACAAAAGTTTCATTTCATTACAAAGTAATCACAATCAGTCGATTACACAAACCTCACCAAAACAAGACGCGACAAAACCGAAACAAAAACTGCAGATACGCCCACCCACGCAGAAAATCTCGAGTGCTCCAATATAACCCAAGGCATCACAAACACACTAAAAGAATGGTCGTGTCACAATCAACTATTGACAGCAAGAAAAAGGATTAAGGAATCATATAAAGCCACCATTCAGCGATCCCAGGTAATGAATAGAAGAGCCTAAAGTAGAAAGCTGAATCGGTAATAGAATATCAGCGACATTACCCTCCGGAGTGGGAGACGGGGGTGGTCTCGAAGCGACCATCCTTGAATACATGAGAAAACTGTTGTGGCAAAGAATGCTCGACCTACAAAAAGAAAGGTTGGTAAGCCATACAATTGCTGATAGCTTCAATAAGATCACCATTCACAAATTACGTAATCAGTTGACATTTCCTTCATCAGTACCTAACAAACAAGGTGTCCAGAAATGCTAATGTCTATATTGAATAAACAAAGAAACAAATGGGAAATTCAGATTTAAGAACGAAAATTTGTCAAACGCATCAAGCATAAATATAAATCAACTCAAATAGTAATCATGATCCTAAAGATGTATGCTCCGGACTGAACAAAGTGATGGACAGACAGGTAGTCCAAGAAGGTAATATATTGCCTCATTGTTGGGTTAGAAACTTTACCCAGTCACCATCAGGCTGTGCGCCAGGAATCAAAACATTGATTTCACTTGATTTAGCTGTAGTTATAGATGTTCCGAGTGAATCTTTGCTCAAGTATAACTGGCAGCCTGCAGTGTTGTCAACTGAAATTGTTGGAGCAGAGCCCTATAGTAGACCACCAATTGGTAAATGCATCATACGTGTTAATATAAAATAAACTCAATAATCATATACTGAATTCGAAGAATGATAAACAATGCAAGGAGACAGATTCAACATGACACAAACAATTACTAAATTTCATTAGAAACAAGAAATATACCTGACATTGCACCTCAACACCACCGGAATTTACTATCTCACATGCAGCCACAACATCCTGATCAAAATCAAAACTGTAGTAAGCCTCCAACCTTAATACGACAAGTCTACATTGCGGTGACAGAGCACTAAAAGATATTGTTTGCATTCTTTCTTCAGATGTTTCACTCACCGTGAACACAACACCCATTTTGGTGCATTTGTCAACTGTAATATTGTTAACTTTTCCTGCAAAATTGGAATTAAATAAGTCTCCCTTCAGAATAACATTAAGGACTGATGGCACAGAGCTTTAAACTCCTACAAATTAACTTACAAGGAAAAGAACAGAGAGACCATACACATAAGTAGAACTGCAAAAGTTACCTTGAATCTGCAACACAGAATCTTTGCATCCATAAACATATACAGATTGCTTTGCATCACAATCATCAATTATCAAATTCTTTTTTCCAATTTGATTCTCAACAACCCACCTGAAAGCAAGATGTAGAAAACAGATTATAAAGAAATCAGACCTTGCTGAAACTACATATATTAAAATAAATACCCACTTTCGACCCATCTGAAGCTCTAGCTTTGGAGGTCCTGCTTTAGAGAAAGAAGGAGAACTAATACGGCCTTCTTTCTCAGTGGCACCAACAACACCAGTTCTACTGGCACGATTCTTGGCCTTCATATCATCTGTGACCTTTTTCAGACCTAAGAAGCAAAAGGATATGTACAATTATTTCTTCTTGTTTAAGGTGGAATGCGGATGACAGTAAGTGAAGAGACTACCTGCAGTCACTGGCTTCCCTGAATTGATTTCTTGGAAAACAGCAGCCATCCCTTCTTTTGGCTTTGACAATGAAGGTTGAGAAGACTCGGAACTGAAGAAAGAAGCAGGTGGAGGGGGTGGAGCAGTAGGAGTTTTTGCTGCTGGAGCTTTTGATGGAGCCACAGTTGTTGCTTTGGCAGTAGCACTCCACACAGGACCCAAGGGATAGTGACCCTTAACATAGTCCCTCAAACCTGGTAAATACAGCTCCTTCATGGCCTTGGCCCACTCAATATGATTTGGGTCCTTGCTTTTGTATTCAACAAGAATCTGAATTCCACCATGTTACAGAAGTTCATCAAAGATTGGTATCTTAACAACAAGACTTTTTTCATGTGAAGTTTAACCTTCCTCTCCTAGTTTTAGCTTAGGCTGCTCTAATCATTGGTGGCATTTCACCCAATCCACCAATTGATTATTTACAGAAAGCTAGTAGATAAGGTTTTAAAGGACCAAATGCTCCTGCAAAGATAGTTTTCATTCCTTTGGAGATATTAAATCACAAATAAATGTCAACCAAGACTGAAGTTTAACTCCATATATACGATTTATGGCTCTTGGCATAGTCACATAAAAAACCAAAAACCATAAAAAGGAAAACAAAAATCATAATACATAAACATCCTTTTCATGCTCCAACTGCAATTTTTCTACTTGCTCTATTTTAGAAACAGTGACCAATCTTTTGCAGAATAGGGGCCGTGACATAATTATATATATCTTAGAGAATTCAGTGTACCTTGTTGTTGTAGAACTCTGCCATTTGCCAACTTTCTTCAACATGTGCAATAGGCATGCTCATACCTTTAATGGACAGAAGTATAACCAAAATTAAACGTCATTTACACCAAAACTTTAACGTGCTCCAAATTTAATAAGCCAATTACCACAATCTTTCCCAGTATAAGCAATCCATGCTAAAGCTGTCAGACTATCAGAAGCAGTCTTCAAATGGTTAAAGAAATCAGATCTTCGCCCTTCTGTCATTGCATTTGCTTTCATAATGATCTCATTCAGTGGCTTAAGAAATTCAGCTAATCCAGCAAGATCAGGTTTCTACAAGAATTGAATAAGTCATTCAACATTTCTGGTATCAAAATTTGCATGAAAGGAAGATGATAAGTGTGTGCGTCTGTCTCGTGTTATTACTTTTGTCTCTTTGACATTTTACATTGCATCAAAGAGTATTACCTAGTAATAAATATCCATCACTAAATTTCTCTAAAAGCTATGATCATTCTAAAAAGTCAAGCCATCAGCTCAATGGTAGAATTAGAGGAGAGAGTAAAGAAACTAAATTACAGGTTAATTTACCAAAAAATCTGAACTCTCAAGTATGAAACATTTTCACATATTAAAATGTTGAAATTTTGTGGCTATTTTCTATCTTATTTCCAGTCTTTAGCGATCAGATGTCATTCAACAACAACTAATTTCCTTGACGTTTCTCATGAGAACATTCAATTCAACAGGGAAAGGCAGAAAAGGCAAATCTGAATTTGTTTTCCCAGCATTTTCTTTTAATTCCAATAGTGTCTAACTTCATAGTTCATCCATTAAATAAGCGAGATCTCTATGATTCTGCTTATCCAAGCAAACTGTCGCCATCAACTTCACCTAAAACTTGAGAATTCCTCTATACAGTTGAGACGTGATTAAAATCACCCTAAACCACCTCGTCGATGTTAACAATCACATACATAAACTAATATCGTACAGCTTCATTGCGTTACAGTTTCCGCAATGTATCTCACTACCTCGTCACGCCTTAACACAAAAATGTTAAATCATATCGCCAACTACTCTACTCTTCAATAAGTTGATAAATTCAAACAAACAGAAATAAAAAAGCTCAGAAAAGTACAAAACGTAACCTGTGTTTGCTTCACGTTGATGAGGAGCTCCTTTTGGACATTAAAAGCTTGGTCGATAATCTTCGTAACTTCTAGAACCTGTCCTCCAATCTTCTCCGCGGCAATTGACACTTTACTAAAATACTGCGCCATTAAATCATCGAACGCCAAAATCGACGGATCCGACGCGCCACCGGCCGCCGCCGCTCCTCCGCCACCGGAGGCCAGTGCCTCCAATCGGTTGACAGCCGATTCAAGCCTGGCTATCAGCTTCTCATCCATTCTCTACCCTCCCCAATCCGTCAGTGTATCTCTCCAAAACTCAATATCTATTATCTCCCTAAAAACTTGCGTTGTTGAACTGAATGTGAAATGCTCTCTCCCTCTCTTGAAAGCTTTCAATTAGACGCCGAAAGTTAATAGAGTGAGATAGAGGGAGAGAGAGAGCAATCTGATTTTGATATTACGCGTGGCGGACGTGGATGGAATCTTGGCTGTTCTCCAGCGTGGGCTGTCCCTGTGAGGTGGGGAGCGTGAGATATGGTTCTGCGTCATGGCTTATGGCCCGTTGATCTGATATAATCTGGGATCTGTAGCGCTCATAACTTTTCTTGCTTAACTCCACTTTAACGAGTTGTATAAACTAATAAACATTAACAACTCTTTCCAATTCTTGATAAAAGGGCCAAAATGGAGAATAAATTACAATTTTACTAGTTCTTTTTTTCCTCCGTACGAGGTATTTTCGGAAGGTTTTAATTGAAAGAAATCTTTAAGTCATTTAAATATAGGCTAATTTTAGTGCTGGCTAAATAAATTTCTCCATTTTCAAGACTCAAACTTGAAACCTTCAATTAAAAGACGAGAGTGCTGAACCATTCACAACAACTATGCTTGATTTGCTTGCACTTTATTTACGAATGTAGACCTCTGGAATTCATTTTCAAAAATAAGTATTAATTTTTACTTTCAATTTTTATTAAATTTAATAATTTATTTTTAAAAAAGAGTTATATAACTTCTTGTTAAAATAACTTTTAAATTTTATAATAAAATAGATATTCGATATTTAAAAAATTATGCAAAAAAGAAGACTTAATTTATATTTTTATATATAAAGACTTAATTTAAATTCTGACCTATAATTGATCTCGGGAATTTGCAAAATTTGACTGATTACAATTTTGACTGCCTTGGACTTGATTGGGCCGTGATTCAGGGTCTGAACCTAATCTAATCTATTGTCATCTCTATCGAGCTACCTGCTCATTCCCGATGTGAGGCCGAATAATTATAAATAATCAAATTTATCTTAACAAATAAAAATTTTTGACCCAAATTAGGCTTCAGACTACCTAAGCCAAATTGGGATCGGCTGGGGTCATGCTACCCTTAAAAAGTAAGTCTACTTGAGTACGAGCGTGCTTGACGTTTCCTCTGCCCCAAGCAATTGAAAGACACACACCATCTGTATCATCCCAGGCTTGGATGAAATTATCTTTTTGATCTGACTTTGCATTGCAATTGATTTGAAGCAGAGACTCGCAAGTTTGGCTCGAACGCGGTAGTTTACTGGAATTATGTTTTTCAAATTGTTACTAATATTTAATAATTTACTTATAACACACTCCAAAAATAACAATTACAAATTTAATTAAGTAATCCGAGTAAGTCTACTTAGAATTGAAGCTTATAGGGATGGTTGAGTTAGTGGAGTAGAAGTGCACATGATTAAAAGGTCCTGTGTTTGAATCTCTTACTTACATTCTCTCGATCGAGTATGTTGTACTGGGTTTACCTAATGCGGAGTATCTAGTTGGCAGTGATTTGCAGGCTATTGCATCAATCCGAAAATTTATTCATTGTGTATTCAAAAGATAGCGACTGCGAGTTTTTTCATTTAAAAAAAAAAAGTCAAATCAATTAGATTATAATGTCATTTTAAAAATAAAATTAAGCATTTTGAACAGTCTAACAAAAATTTGAATTGAGATTTAGATTACATCTTTTGAACGGTTGAACATGGTTGATGCATTGTCAAGCTTATTTATAGTTCTTATTTAGATTTGGCAATGATTTAGATTTGTAGGGGCAAGGTTACGTACTATCAGACCTCCTCAAATTTCGCGTCATTGCGAGAATTCAAACTAGATGATGATGATGATAATTTAAATTTGGCAATGAGTTGGACGGGCTTAAATTTGCCTAAACAAAAAGTATATGATTATATGCAAATTTGCCTATTAAGAGTGGTAGGTCAAAAAGTCTTGTATTTGAATCTTCCTACTTATATTCTTTTGATCGAGCCTATCATACAAGACTTGCTTAGTGTAAAATACCTAGTTGACATAATTTGCAAACTATTGCATCAATCAGGAGATTTATTTAATACGCATTCAAAAAATATTAACTGCGTGTTTCTCCGTTTAAAAAATATATATGTGCAAATTTAGTCTAAAATTCAATTAAGTCAAGATGAAACTTGATTTTTTTAATTCAAAATTTCAAAAAACAGCATCGTTTTACTTGAAATAATGTCATTTTTATTTAAATCTTTAGGATTCGTCTCAAACCAAGCTAGACAACTCAACCCGATCCAAATCAGAATTAAAAATAAACAAATAAATCCAACCCAAAATCCAACCAACTTTAGCTAATTCACAAATCCAGTTTCGGTTGGATCCCAAAATGGTTAA